>JARVGQ010001954.1:22506835-22525766 GCA_031762355.1 Hypsolebias martinsi | reverse complement strand
TGAATGTTTGGAGGTAGCATGTAGTTCTGAGCTTTAAACAATACCAAAAGAATATTATAGTCAACCAAATCATAAAACTTCAATAGTTTCAATTGATAAAATAAAATACTTGATGGATGACAATAATGCTTTCTTGTGATAATTTTTATAACTGTTTTCTGTGAAATAAAAATAGGCTTAGTTATAGTTTTTTATAATGTGCTGGATAGGCTAGCCGGGTCGGTGTCAGGATTTTAATCGAGTCAGGGTCAACCACGATCCAATTACATGAAAACATGGCCTGCCATACATCCACCAGTTGCATGCAGCCATTTCACCGCAAGCTGTCCGGCCTTGAAAGAGGAAAAAAAGTTCTGTTAAGCTTCAGGTGGGACTATACTGCCAGGAAGCGATCCATCGTTCATTCAGCCGCTGCACTCAGTGGACGTGCGCGGCCAACGACCCAAACAGGTGAAATCCCAAAGTAGACGTGTCAGTGCAGGGTCCATGTCTGAATAATGCAGAAGAATGTAGGCAGAAACAGGGTTTAAATGCTCTTTTATGGCCAAGAAAGGACAAACACCCCCTCAGCTCCTATCTTATGCCCCTTAACTCAGCCGCACATCCCCGACAGTTAATAACTAATCTAAAATGTCAGGGTTTTTTTTGTTTGTTTGTTTGTTTTTTGTTGGGTTTGGACCTGTAATTACTGTTAATTTGTCGGGGCGGGTGGGGTTCGGAAATTATGACTGCGTGCTGGGGCCGGGTCAGATTGGATTTTTTTGGGCCTGAATGAAACTCTACCGTAACCCCCACCATCTGCTTCCCCCGGGTGCCCTAGATGGCAGCCCTCTGCTCCACACAGAGGGCTGTGGTAGCTCAGTGGTCTGCGGTTGCGCCAAGAAAGGCATCCGGCGTAAAAACAATTGCTAAGTCTTCATGTGAGTTAGTTCGCTGTGGCGATCCCTGAAGGAGGGAGCAGCCGAATAAATAAATAAACAAATAAATAAATAAATAAATAAATCAGTTAAAAATTAATCCAGTAGATGGACTCTCTTTATGAGTGACTCTGATTTCCACATTAAAAAAAATTTGTTTTATACTATAGCATAAAGTTTAACAATATAAAACACAACAAAAAACAAACAGTTGTGCAAACAGCTAAAATTTGGAACAATGAGACACAAAACATTTAACTTTTAAATTTAAGGTGAGTACTTTTATTTACTGAGCAGTAGAACAAAATGAACATCACATTTGTTGCATAATAATGCTACAATGCATGATCAGCTTTCTCATCATGAGATTCTATAGTTATTATTAGCAGAAGTGTTTTAGGTGACAAGGGGAAAAAAATCTGGTTTAACTTTATTTTTCGTAACATTCATTGACGCATTTATTAACTTAAAGACAGGATCGAGTCACTTGATCTACAGTGAAAAAGTCTAACTGGTTTATTTAAATCCTGTTTTGAAAGTTTCTCTATCAATCTTGAGTTTATTTTTATGCACTATAGCTTCAAATTTGCAATCTTTATAACTTCGAGCATGTTAGTTTTCCACTTTTCACATGATCAAATGTCTCAATCACTGAATGCCTCTGCACTGATTTGGATTGTACATGAACTCTAGTCTCTGTCAGTGAGCCATTAAATCAGCGAAAGCTTGTCACTTTTTCACTGCGCTCCCTTTTCTGCTTTGATCGCTGCCTTTGAGCGGTACTGATGCAACAAACCCAACCTATCTGGTCTTAATTTGACTCTAAAACAAACACCAGGAACTGCTTTCACACACAATCAGACCCGTGTGTGTTATCGCTGTCGTCATTCGACCATTCCTCTACCCTGTCGGTTTTCACTGTTCTGACAAAAAAAAAAATGCACATATCTAATCTCAGCCCTGTCAGCAGCTATTTCCCCGCTCGGCTGTATCCACAGGAGCGCATACAGAGACCGCGGTTTAGATGTGCACCCAGGGTGGCGTCTCGTCCCTGTGGCTGATGAGAGCAGGCATGATGGGAGTGAAGCATGTAATGTGATTTATAGAGCTGGGCTCACTTTTCAAATTCAATCAGGAACTTTGATTACTGATGAAAATTTGAGACAGGAAATCGCTTTGATAGCAAATGAAAACCTCATGAGACACAAGAGCACTGGCGTGTGTGCAGAAGAGGCCAACGCGGAGCCCGTCTGAGCTCGGCCATATTTGATTAGCGGGAACACACGCGACGCAATCAAAATCGACAAAAGCAGGAACTCCAGAAAATTCAGCCAATAGCTGATGAAATCTGTCCTCTGGTGCAGATTTTATCATCCACTCTCATGTTGCCTTCCTACTGATACTTACATGACTCACTCCCACTAACAAACGCATATCTGGAACACTCATGATCAAACGTATACACAGAGGTCATAGTTGATCCATGGCTGTTTGGTCTCTTGTGCTACTATAATGACTGCACATGAGGGCACTCAAAACACACCTGACAGCATGACGGAGGGGCCCAATTACCTTTCCCCGAAGAAAGTGAGTGAATGTTTGTGTCACAGATCAAGAGCCTAGCAGAGGAACAGAGAGGAAAAGCGAAGATGGAAAAGCAGAGACACAGTGCTCTTGCATGTATGTGATACAAACATGACAGGCTCATCAGTCATCAGTGGCCTTTTAAAGTGTTCTCTGCGGGGACATCTGACCTTTCCACGTGATGTCAATAAGAGCTGCATGATGAATCAATCGCCAAAGCCCATGGCTCCTGGTAGCCTCTGTTATCCTAAGTAAATACGTGAGATGACATTCCGCCTGTTGAGACACCCACAGACAAAAGCCCAGCGTTATGGATTGCCTTTTAATGGAGAACGAGAATCCAGTGGCGAACAGCAGCGAGCCAGAAAGAGGCGGTGATCCTCCTAGAGGAGCCTGCATGTAGAGAAAACTTTCAGATGGATGGGATGAATAGATGAATGGAAGTGCGAGAAAGTACAAAGCTATGAGAGGGGAATAAAGCAAGCAGAAGGAGATAATGAGGTAGTCAAGGTCAGAGGAGTCTCTGCAACCTTTCCGTCTGTCTGCACAGGATGGATATGAACGGCAAGAAAAAAAACGGGGCGCACAAGGCCAGGAGAAAAATCAAGTAGGGGGCAGTGGGAGGAGATGGATACAGAGGAAATGGAGAATAGACCCTGAATTTTTTTGGATGTCAGGCTCTGTGTGTGTGTGTATGTGGAGCCAGGTAGTGAGGGATTGGAGAATATGAAGCCTAATATGATGGGCTAAATGAGGTGTAATGGCGGTAACATAGAGTGACAGCAACTGGGCCAGTGCATTAAGGGGTTAACCAAGGGCAGGAGTCAATGACCTCCCTCCTCCCTTGAGACAGAATTATCTGAGAGTATGAAAATACACACTACACACACTACACATTCGCTGATAATGAAGATGTCTGCCAGACTGTTAGATTTTAGTGTTTAAAATGTTATTAGTACAGTTCCACCACTGCTATCACTATTAAGACAGAGTTGGGGACTAATGAGACTACAATTTTGCCTGTCGAGCAAGGCTCCAACATTTTTCGGGTATGCTGATCTAATCAATGTTTTTTTTTTCTTTCACATTGTAGTAATTTTTTCCACAATGGTAAAGTGGAAACTTTTTCTTAAAGTTTAAATATGCTAAAAGATGTTTACAAAGTCCATTTGTTTAGGTGTTCTCCTTAGGGGTTTCTAATAGTTGTCTTCATAGGAACATTCAGGATCATCTAGCATCGCTGTAAAGCCATTTGTAGGACTTCCTGGATGTGCTAATTTTCTTGTTTTACAGTATATCCAGACTCTAGTCCTAGAAAGGATTCATTTTCTTCTGCAAAACAACTGGTGTGCTTACAGTCAGTGTATACTTATAGATTAAATCTGAACACCTGTGTCCCAGACTCTGTAGAACATCTGCACGATGGATTCTAATGTCCCCAATACTGTAGGGATGGTATGACAATAGATTATGCCTAGTGCATGCTTGGCTAAACTTGAAAATTGCTGTCCGATAGTTCAATCTTTGGTTTATCAAATTTGATGATGTGTGAGTGTGTTTGTGACTGTGATTCCTTCAGGTATCAGTTGGTGAACTTTTAGCAGGCCATGTCTTTTCAAATAACATACATTACAGTTGTACATAGGGATAGGAGATCTATGAGATCATATGTAGTACATACATATGTTCATAGTTTTGTTCCACCTCATGTACCACATGTGATGTGAATGACAACAAAAGAACCTTGAATCCCTTGAAACGTCTTCAGTCTGGATACTCTGACAAAAAAACCTGGTTTAGATAAACGCCTGGTTGGCTGTTTCTCTGGTTCTCCCATCTTGACAGAGATTCTTATTCTCAGCGATCACTGGTTTGTTGGTTTCCTGACAGACCAACACTCTAACAGATTACTTAGTATGGCTCCGCGGCTATTGGAGATGTTGGTGGTTTCATATGGTTTTAATTTGAAGTTCATGGAGGTTGTGATTTGATCTGTGCCTTTACATGACCCTGTCTCAAAATATGGTCTCTCAGTCTTAGAGGAATGTTTGAACAATTTTCCATCAAATAGTTATGAATAGTACTTATCATCAGTAAAATCTGTCACAGTGCAAGAAATGTGAAGAAAGAGGCAGAAGGTCTTCTTCCAGACTAGACCAATGGATAGCTGAACGAGGATCTTTTGTAAATGTTTTTGAGTCTTTCAAAGGGACTCTTTTCTCAAACACGACAGATTGAGTTGAAAGACTGCGGCACACATTGTTCAGCTGAGGAAGCAGCCACAAGTTTAGCAAACAGTCATCATCATCATCATTTTTTTTGTCCCCTTAGGGAAATTTTCCTTTCACCAAAGTGGCGAGAAAATTAAAACACAACACATAAACAATCACACCACGAAATTGGCAAACAGTAAAAAAAAAATCCATGTGCAAATATCAACAAAACAGGCTGAACGACAAAATCAAGCCCAATTACATTTAAAATGTATCTGAGTTTTTCCATCTGGTCGTTCTTGATTTGGGCTGCCTGAATCTCTTCCCAGATGGAAGGAGCTCAAATTTGCCATTCAGCGTCATGCTCAAGTGTAGACATTTATTATTATTTAATGTACAGTAGCATTCTTTCACATGACATTTTTAAGAGTTTATGATCCTGTAAAACAATAAAAATGGATCCTCATTTGTTTAGCCATTAGTGTAGCCTGGACAGACTGTTGCCTCTTTCTCCATACGTCATGCTCTTTAACTGACGCCAATTCCAGTAGAGTACATACAACTGATAAGTGTTTGACTGAATGTCACTTCGATGTTTGTAGCTTATGTACATTTTTTCCATAGTTTTAAATAATTTAACAAAGCACTCTAAAAATTGCTTTTGCCGACACTCTTGCACACTGAAGGATAAATAAATTGGGATTTTTTTCCATTTTATTATTTATTTACTGGGGTCTATTTTCTGCTGTTTTAAGAGGTTTACAACGAGGGGGACGAGGACAGAAATGCAAAAATGTGTGAAAGAAAGACACACTGAAGGCTTTACGTGAGAAATTAGAAATCATAGCATATTTATTACAGCAACATGAAAGACATCAGAATGCCTACACCCTTTACAACAAGCAACGCAGAGGAAGTTGGCGTGGGAACGAATATTTCTTACTGGTGGCCAAGGAAAAGAAAAACAGAGAGCAGAATGAAGAACGGGAGCGAGCTGAAAACATCAAATAAGAATCCAATGACCATCAAAAATACAAACCTGCAGTGAATGAAAAACAAATATGGCATTTAAGATTATTTAACTTTGCAAAAGTGTGCAGCGACAGCTTTGGGATTAAATAGTAAAAACTGAACAAAAAGTGGGGACATGACATAACTTTTTTTAAAACGGGAGTGTTGATTAAGCCTGAAGAAAGAGAGCATTGTAATTATTTATTATAATTCAGGCAGAATGCAAAGATGAAGCTTCAGTTTTCCACTTCAAAACAATTATGCAACCAACAACAAAAAAGGCTGCCCATTACATTGGTGAAATGTAAAAAGACAACAACAATGGTCATTTAACCATCAACCTTTGGAGGTCATCCGCTTGAAGTTGTGCAACAACACATTAGAGCAAACGGTTTAGTCGTTGTTTAAATGAATCAAAGTGGTGGTGCTGTGGAGGGCCTCTGGGATGTTTGGAAAAGGGTGCTGATGTGAGGTCACCTTAATTATGGAAATAAATACTGTATATACACCTTTCTCTACCATCTCTTATTTGACAACAGAAAGAACAATAACTCGATAAATAAGGCATCTAAAAGGCCAGCGGGTAACGATGATCCGCCTGAGCAAAATTATAGGGTTAGCAAGAGTAGAATGAACAGTTTGTCACTCCAAGCTTGTATTTTTGTACTTTTATCTGTGGTTTATAATGTGAAGTAGTGGTGAAATTGTTTAGGCAAAGAAATAGTTAAACTTTTTTTTGCTTTTAGGTTTTGTAGTAAAGCAAATTGTCATTGCCGTTGCATTACAAATTCTAAAAGAATCAAGCAAAAAAAACACAAGTAAATTCTCTCTTCATTAAAATGTTCGTCCAGATGCCCATCATGGTTCTGCCTTTTCTGTTTCAGACCCACCTCTCAATTATTGTAGTCATGCCTATAAAAGATCCACTCTATGACACATGATATGTTACTTGTGTACAGTGACACGTGTTAATTTAGCATAATTAGCCATTCATATAGAGATAGACTTAAGTACACTTTTTTAGCTGTTAAAATTAAAAGACAGTTAAATTAAAAACTATTATTAGCTCAAATAACTGGACACAAATGTCACCTGAATAATTGTTTAGGTGACATGTTTTAGTTCCAAAATTGGAACTGGGACAAATTGGTTTACAAATCTTAAAATGTGTCCTTAATAATGTAAATGGGGATAAGTGGTCTAAATCTGCAATCTTAAACTTTGATTTAATTGTCAATTATATTTATCCTTCTCGAGCTGAGACACATCACTGTCACAAAGCTAGCATGCATGCTAACTGCTGCAGCTAATAGTCGAATGCACACTTTGTAAGAAATTCAGTGCTTATACATTTCCTTTTTTTTTTTTTGTAAATAACTCTGCACCTGCATCTCTTTAAATACTCCATCATGAACTGCAATGTCAGGTCCTTTGTGATGATTAGATATCATCTAGCTGAGTTAAAAGCTTAACTGAATGCTAAATTTGTAATATCAAATAGAAATTAAATCAGATATTTCACTCTTCTTTCTTCTAATTTTCTTTTCCCAAATTAGTATTTTTAAACCTGTGTTGTATGTAGAAATGGGGTAGAAACTGCAAGTAATAACGGTCAAAGATGAAAATGTGAATAAAGCATGCTAATCGATAAGTCCATTCTACTCATTCTAACGCTATCGTAGAAACTGCAGTCATTGTCACCTTTCTATCCAAGCTGAAGCTTTGCGCCGTGCTACATTCTTTTGTTCAGACTAATGAATCGTCTTCATTCAACTTTCATCTGTATGAACCTTCCTGAACTTCAGAAATCTCTTTATCACAATAAATGCACATCATAGTCATCATCATAGTTATCAATACAAACATTCTGACACTGTAAATCAACACTGTACAAATTTTACACTATAATACAATGATATTTACTGTACTTGATGCCACTGTTGGTCCTGTGTGGTTTGGATCACATTAAAAGCAAGTTTAGTGTCCTTGATACAGTTTTCACAAATAGAGTTCCTGTTTGTGAGTCTGATTGTGTAATTATTGTGGTCAGCAGCAGTTTTCTTTTGAATTAAAAAAATGCTTATTGTTGTAAAAATTCTTCTAAAAATATATTATATGTGTAGTGGTTTTTAAATGAAATAAAAAAAACATGAAATAAAAAATAGGTTGCTAAATTTAGTACTGGGTTGTGACTATTGGAGTGTAGCTGACAATTCAAAAATTTGAGCAAACTGTGATAAAATAAAATTACTTTCGGATACAGTTTTGCAGAAATCGGAGTGTTTGCAAACAGCAAGACTTGCAGTCACGGTTTGCACAGCCATTAAAAAAAAAAACACTATTGTCATGTGCGCGACTTGCAAATATGTATTCTTGGCTATACACTTTTTGGTGCCCACTTATGTCCACATTGTACCCATTTTGGTCTACTTTGTACCCACCGATCACACATTTATGCTTTATTACCCTTTTAAAATGATGATAAACAAATTTGAACCAGTTTATCAATAACTATTTTTGTTGGTTGGTGTATTTTATTTTATTTAGATCTGGATATTTGCCTTGGATGTTTGCTTTCAAAGGATAGTTCCACCGTGAACGTTTTGAGACACTTTGAAGGTTCAGCCCAGTGAGATACAAGCATAAAATGAAAACCAGAAAGTCCAACAGTATTCCACAGCCATATTCATTTTTGAAGTAAAATATACCATTTTGTGCATCTGAAAATCACCTCTGCAGAAATGTCATTTTGTTGAAAAGGAGCCATTCCAGTTTTGCTTTCTTATCATGCGGACAGTGTAGAAAACACATTTATAAGGACTCCCCTTGTGTAACCAACCAACCATGAAGACTGATAAAAGAAAAGTGCAGTTAGATTGATGGCATATTACCTAGAAGAACTTTTCAAAGTTCACTGTACATGGCACAACCCTGGAAAAACAAGGTACATCTTCAACAGCACAAGTGCTTATAACTTTTGATTCATCTTTGATCTACATGAATACTATAACTTCTGTAACACCTGAAACACTGGAAGGCTAAATTTGAGCTAAGATAATACTTACAACATTGTGGTGTAAAATGTTAACAGTACCACTTTCTTTAACGGAAGAGTAATTTTTTTTTTGTTCCTGTCCTTTTGTTACATTCTTGGTAAACCAAAGAAAATACTCGAATAAACACCCGGTTGAATTGCTTTGGAAGTGTATCTGAGAGCAGTCGTTAAGGAAGCCCTTGTCCTGGCCCAAAACACACACCCAACACGAGCTAGTAAAATCTACATGCATCTCCATCTCTACAGGTCCAGTTTCTTATTTCTCCCTCTCCTCACACATTCAGGTCGTTCACAATCTTGGCTCATTCATTGGCTTTCTTGGAGCAGACCGCAATAAAAGAAGCCATATCTACAGGGTAATAATTCCTGCTAATGTTGCGCAATATAATCTTCACCACCAATACAAACGTTAGGTCCATCTCTATGGTTGTGGGAAACACTGCCCGTATAAACATTTATCTACACATATACACATCTTATGACCCTTTTTAAATCCTTCATTGTGAAAACACAAAACAAACAAAACAAAACCTGACTGTACACCTCACAAACAGTGATGAACATTATATTCTATTTTTAAGCTATTTCTTATGTCAAAAGTTGTTGTTTTTTTCCCATCCTTTTTGTTAAGTTGCCATGTTGTGAAATGGCCTGGGATGCTCTATGTGTGGTCTTGTTGTTGGTAGCATGTCACTCTGCTGCTCCATTATAGTGACGGTGTTGCTGGGACTCTGAGTGCTAAAGCCAGAAGTGCCCATCAACGATGCTGAAGAGTGGGGGGCATGGGAAGGTGAAGGAGTCAAGCGTCAGTGTTGTCTCCATTTTAGTGTGTCTCAAAATCAATGGAGACCCAAGCACAAAGTATCCATTACAGCTCCATTTTAGTGGGGAGACTCTTCACAGGAGCATCCAGTTCAAGTCTGTCTCACCGTGTGTCTTTGTGGAAACTGTTATACATGGACATGTGTCCCCTGGGCTTGCAGGCTCTGCACACTGGATAAAATCTTCTTCTGGTGGCCAGCCAGAGTCACTCCCATCTTTGTCAATTCACTAGACCAAAAAATAAAAAATAAAAAAAATAAAAAGATACAAATTCACAATGCTGATTTTAGTATAAACATTTCAATGACAATTCAAAGACAGTTTTGTAGACAGTTCACATCAGGGATGCACCAGTACCAATACTAGTATCAGTCTGATACCATGTCTATGGCCATAACACCCTGAACATGCCTGATCTTGTTGGATCTTGGAAGCTAAGCAGGGTCGTACCTGGTTTGTATTTGGATGGGAGATGACCAGGTGCTGTAAGCTTAAATAGGGACCGAGATGGTGTCGAGGTAGGGCAGTTGACCTGGGACCAAAGAGTCGCAGTTCACTTCCTCCCATGCCTACATGTCATGATGTCCTTGAGCAAGACACCCAATCCCTAACTTATCCCCATGCACTTATATAGTTGCCCACTGCTTCACTTGGGTGGATTTCACATGTGAGGGGTTCAATACAGAGAACCAATTTCGTCATTGTATGGGAACATACAATGATAACAACACATGGCTATTTATTATACCATGTGGGCGTACTGAAACTCATATTTGTGTGCTGATAACACAGTACCCAGTACTACTTCAATTTAGTGTAAAGTTCACATCTTAGTCAAATGGTAGAGGAGAAGCAATGCCATGTGGAGGTTATGGCTCTCCTGATCCGCACTTGTCATAATACGCCATGAAGTTGTTTACAAATCTCCAATAAATACCAACAGAAGAAGAGGGTGACGCTGTGACTATTGTGTGCATTTCAAGTGAACAATCAAAGAAAAAAAATCATCCAGCCTGCCAAGGAATAAAATTGAACACTTTCAAGATAGCAGTTGGATAAAACATCTAAAAACTCAAGTTCAAAGAGTTTGCTAACAGCAGTAGGAAGTGACTATAGTCTGTCATTAAGCAGAAAAAGATCCTGGGAATTTATGGACCTGCGCAAGAGCATTCTGGACAATTTCACATCTCACTAATCAATGCTTCTTGAAAAGACTTTGGCTGTCCTGGTTAACATGAAGAGCAAGCTCCTTTGATTTTCAAATACTCTTTCAAAGTTTATGTTACATAAAATCAAATTATTAGTACCCATATTGGGTCACGGTATTGGAAAGTACTCAAGCACAAGTATTTGAACTCACTTTGAAAATGGGGTATTGGTGCATCTTTAATTCACATAGACAAATGTTGTCTATAGCCCAGTTTTTTTTTAATTGTCTGCTGATGTTCTGAAAAAAAGCACCCCTGTTGTAAAAGTAAATCCCATCAATGGATGTGCAGCACATCAAGACAAGTCCTCGAAAAAAGGCAAATTATCTATAGACTTTTACTCAGAATATGATGCTCAAGTGTAGTCAGTGCTGATTATTTAAAAAAAAAATGTTGGAAATTGACAATAGTCACCAGACCGATCAGTCTACCTTTAGATTGTTGATGTTAAAACATTGGTCTGTACCTGACACTTATGTAGAGGATAGAGTCCAAGCTGACATATCCAGCACTGGAGAAGTTCTCCTTGTACTGGCCCATCTTGATGGTTTCCAACCAGTCGTCCACCGTGTTCACACTGAACTCTGGAGTGGGTGGGTCCTCCCTGCTGAGATGTAAAGCATACTTACAACTCAACGTTTTGGCCTAATGAGCGGGTAAATTACTTTTTCTTACTGCTGTGTTGGCACTTATGTCTCCTTGGTACATATTCTTATAAAAAATATCATTTAAAAAAAATTGCTTTGATTCTGTAACAAGGAAGTCTTACATTCAAAGCCAAATGAAAATGTAAAAAAAAAAAAAAAAAACACACTTCTAACTCTAAACTAGTCAAAAAGAACGATGCATGGCTCCTTCTATTGTAAATATTTTACCTGTGGAATCTTTTGACTAGTTTGCTTTCATCTTTTAATTTTAAATGTTTGTTAATTTACGTAAAACCTTGACATTTACATATTTTGTACGAACAGTTTGCACTTACATGGTGAATTATACACATTAATTTTCACGATCTTACAGACTTTGTAATGGGAGCTTTGTGTAAGGCTTCTTTCTGGTCATGTGGTTAATTGTGTTTACTCTCTGGGGATTTACCAGAGCTACTTTTGAGCTTCTGGCGCATTTATGCAGGTCCTTGGTTTTCATTCTGTTTCAAGTGTTTGTCTGTGAAAGTGATTCAAATGTCTATGCTGCACTGATTCAGAGCATCAGCTAAGAGCCTGAGGTCCAAAATGTAAATGTAAAAATAATGACATTTTTCAGGATGCATGAAAAACAACTATGGATTCAGAAAGTCTGAATTGAACAAGGCGATTGAGAACACATCAGGCCCAACCTTGAGTGCATTTATGTATTTATTTTTACTTTAAAATCTATTTATTTGTTTAGGACTCTTTAAAAAAAAACAAGTATCACTAACCAGTATGACTTACCAATTATATTTGCAGAAAAGTACAGTTTTAATGTTTTTACTGTTGTGCATTCTTATCCAACTATCTGATGACTACATTAGTTCACTGTTTGATTGAGTACATTTCTCCCACTGACCACACTGAGCTGTTGGCCAGCTCTCTGAGACTGGCTGGGTTTCTGATGAGTTTGTCCAGGATTGTGACAATCTGTCCAAACTTGGGCCGGTCGCTGCGGCTCTTCTCCCAGCAATCCAACATGAGCTGGTGCAACACCACAGGACAGTCCATTGGAGCAGGAAGACGGTAGCCCTCATCTATTGCTTTGATCACCTGCAGGGGAAAAACAAGTGATTCTATTGATTTATCATCAATTTAGACACATTTTAAAAGTAAGAACAGTGTTGAAAGTTTCATGAAACCAAGTTCTCTTTTCTGGCAGAAGGTAGAATAATGCACGGTGGTGAATGGCACTGAGACCGACGTGCATGTTTGGGACTTACATCCTGGTTGGACATCTCCCAGTAAGGTCGCTCTCCATAAGAGATCACCTCCCACATGACGATACCATAACTCCACACATCACTGGCTGAGGTGAACTTCCTGTAGGCTATGGCCTCTGGAGCTGTCCATCTGATGGGGATCTTTCCTCCCTGTAAACAGTTCCCAAGACGGCCTCATTTTTACTTACAAATTCTAAAATTGCATGAACGTTTTTATAGTCATGACATTTAAAGCCATTTTAGCAATTTAATAAGCCATTTATTTAACACCTTTTAACCACTCCAGGTTCTAAAAGGAGTTTACTAAATTCCTCATTAGTCACCTAGTCATGCACAGAGACACACACACACACACACCTCCACATGCAAGTACGCACACACACAATGCCTTTTCTTATTGTATTTACTTTACACAGCGCACTATACACACTACAGGGACTACCACAGGACCAAGCTGCATTTTAAGACAGATTATGATAAATAATTTGTATTTGAATACATTTTCAGATATTGAAAACATATCATAAAGTAGACAGTAGAAGCACATACCGTAGTTAACCAAAAAAACAAAAACATATTTATCAATAAAGACATACACATTCCTCTACACTGATTTATGCTTATGTTAATTGTTAATAGTTTGACTGAAGCAATCTGTGTCTGCTGCAGTTTTAAATGAAATCAAAGCAATCTAGGAATTTTCACCAATTATCCCCCAGAATGGTTTCCAATAAGCCCAAACTTAGTTCTACTGATCTACAAAGTAGGTGGGATGTTTGTATACTGTGTCTGATTCTACAGACAGTAATATTTTGCGGACAGTCTTTAAATTAAATGAGCCTAAACAGTCTAAGAACAAATACAGTAAGTACAAATTAATATAACAGTAGAATAATGGTAGTGTCTGTTTGGTTTCTTTATGTTCCAAATATGTTTTCCCCCTTACTGAAATACATTAAAGCATCTGCAAATGAAACCTATTTACACTGCTGAAGCACATTTGTGTCATTTCTCTTGTCAATGCATATTATGTGTGTGCTTCTGCCTGTGTGTGTGTGTGTGTGTGTGTGTGTGTGTGTGTGTGTGTGTGCACATTAGTTAAACACTAAGGTCAGCTGAAATCACTGTGTATAGAATCAGGCTATATGAAGCAACACAGTACGACATACAGGTAGTCCTCGGGTTACGACGGTCTCGTCTTACGGCGTTTCGACATTAGGACGCATCTCCCTTATTCACGTTAAGCAGTTATGTCGGTCTTATGTCGGTTTTTACGTCAGTTTTACATTGGTTTTACATTGGTTTTACGATGGTTTTACGACGTTAAACGTCGTAACGTGGCGGCGCAGCGGCAGAAGAATACAGTATGCGGTGCAGCGGCGGAGGAATACAGTACTGTACGGAGTAGGACGGCTTCACTAGCATCACAGTAGGCCATTAACCCTTCATTATAGCTCCCAAAACGCAAGGAGGACTCTTCTGATGGCAGTGCATAGAGGAAAAGGAAGGCCATCACCATGGACTTAAGTCGAAAATCGGTTTACGCGCTTGGTAAAACAGGTACGTCACATGTAATTACGTACGTTCCGACTTACGTCAAATTCGGTTTACGACGCAGCGTGAGAACGGATCTACGTCTTAAGTTGAGGACTACCTGTATAATGTTTCTAACACCATCAGATACAATCTGACACTTTTTCTGGGAAAAAAGGTGAAAATATGCAATAGTTGGGACAGGAGATGGGAAGAAAGAAACATGGAAGAAATGGGTAGAAAATCACAAGATGTTTAAATTCAATTACAATAAAAAATTAACACATGGGTTTTATTCTGAGACACAGTTCAGAAAATGTGAGGCAGGACTGCAGTCTGGACCATGGGTTTTCTTTTAAAATCCCAAGCTGCCCGGGCCTTTGTTGTTGACGCAACTGATCAAAAGGCTTCCATACAACTTGCTGCATGTATAGACGGGCACTTCTGGCTTCTCTCTCACTCTAACACACCCAGACATCACACCTCTATAGGCTCGCTTCAGCTTTTTAATATGCGGCTGCTGCCTCTGCACCACCTAGCGTTCCCCGTGTCTACTCGGTGAAAGTCAAATGAAAGACAAAGCTGCCAAGTTCCTCAGCACTGTACTATTGTTTCCACCATCTTCCCCTCCGCCCCCACTATATCATCTTTTTTCCCATCTTCTTCTTAACTGCTCTCATTGGATCAGTATCTCCCCCCCTTCAATCTCTCTGTTTTTCCTCCGTGGATCTTTCTGCGTCTTCTCCATCTCCGCCTCAGTCTTAGCTGCCGCTATGCCCCCCCCCTCCCCGCTCCCTTCATCAGCGCCTGCAGCTCCACATCTAGGTCTGTTGACATCAGTGGGAGTTTGTATGTGATTGCTAAAGCGCAGTCAGCGGCTGATCCCCTCCTCCTAGGGCAATGCTAATGCCATATTAAGAATAACATCCACAACTTTTCCCATGAATATGAATAGTTCCATCTCCTTGTGGACATCTTTGATGAGTTACTCCGCAGTGGTTTGACTCATTGATGTTTGAGTTTTCTTCAGTCTCGCTGAGCGCTGCAAGATGGTGCTGCAGTCACCAGTGACTGATTCAAATGCATTAAAGCAAAAAATGTTGAGACTTGTTTTGTCTTTGTCTTCATTAGGTGAACAGCTTTGTTCTTATTGTTGAAACAGACAGTAGAGCCTTTATCCACTTTTGAAAAATACAGTGTTAAAACATTTCATGTGCTTTCATGCATTTTAGAACTTATATATATATTTTTTTAACACACGATAAGGGACAATGCATGTTCTGTCCTGGCCATGGAACACTGGACCAGCTCTTTACCCTCACTAAGGTCCTCAAGTGTGCATGAGCATTTGCCCAACCAGTCTACATGTGTAACTTGGAAAATAAATTTGGCTTTCTTTAATTGCAGCCAGGGGGTGGAAGGAGTCCTGTTGGGTAGCCTCAGGACTGCAGACGATGTGGTCCAGTTGGTGTCATCATGCTGTCATCTTCAGCTCTCACTGGAACGGTTTGCAGCCAGGTGTGAAGTGGCTGAGATGAGAATCAGCGCCTTCAAATCCGAGGCCATGGTCCTCAGTCGGAAAAATGGTGGATTGCTCTCTTTGGGTCAAGGGTGAGGTTCTGCCTCAAGTGGAGGAGTTCAAGTATCTTGGGGTTTTGTTAATGAGTCACAAGGTGAAACTAGACAGTCTACATTCCTTCCCTCACTTATGGTCACATATTTTGTGTAGTGACCGAAGGAACAATGTTGCAAATCCGAGCAGTCAAAAAGAGTTTTCTCTGCTGGTTGGCTGGACTCTCATTTAGAGATAGGATGAGAAGTTCAGTTATCCAGGAGAGACTGAGTAGAACCACTGCTCCCCCACTTCAAAAAGGTGCCAGTTGAGATGGTTTGGGCAACTGGTAAGGACGTCCCCTGAATGCATCCTTGGAGAGGTTTTACAAGCATGTCCGATTTGGTAGAGACCCCAGAAAAGACCTAGGACACGATGGAGAGACTTTGTCTCAGTTGGCCTGGGAATGCCTTGTTATCCTCCCAGAAGAGCTGGAAGAGGTGGCTGTGGAAAGAGATGTCTGGGCCTCCCTGATTAAGCTGCTGACCCATGACCCGACTCCCTAATAAGCAGAAGATAATGGATGGATTGATGGATGGATAGACAATAAAACAGTTGTCTGTGTTTTTGTACTTTAGCCTGTTTGTTAGCAAAATATTTGATGAATAACTGGATAGATTTTAATGAAACTTGGAGAGTAAGCACTGGATATGTACAGATATCTACATTCGTTTTATTGTCAGCTCAATTCAAGACGGTTGCCACAATGAAATGACATTGCAAACAGTGAAATGTATATTACTTAGTCAAGTTTTCAGATATTGAGCTATAATTTTGGTGTGGCAGTAGCTGAAAATGATTCTGATCACATTTTCTGAGCGCTAATGGATTGCATTCGAACTTTGCTTAAAATGATGTTGCTATTAACTGCAGTAGTTGATGCTGTCTGTCTGTCTGTCTGTCTGTCTGTCTGTCTGTCTGTCTGTCTCTCTATTAGCAAAGACTGTTATATAATGACCTTATGGACAATTTTTAATGGAACTTTTAGAAAGTCATTATTGAATGTACATTTGCAGGTGATCAACTATGAGAGTCAACACCATTTAAGATGGCTGCCATGGTTCATCCAGGCATGAAAACACATTCATAGCTATCACCCAGACATTTTTACAGACACTAACCCAAAACTTTGTATGGTAGTAGTTGATAGTCATTCCCAATACATATATTGAGCACTAACGGATCACTCAATATCTTTATTTGAGACTTTAGCATTCTAAAATGCTACTTTCACTTGATTAATTTGTTTGTGACTGTGTCAAACTGTATTAGTGTGTCTTACCCTTGTTGTGTAGGCGGCCTCAGGGTCGTCCTCCAGAACTCGACTCAGGCCAAAGTCTGACACCTTGCACACGAGGTTGCTGTTGACCAGGATGTTGCGAGCGGCCAGGTCTCTATGAACATAGCTCATGTCTGACAGGTACTTCATACCTGAAGCGATGCCACGCAACATGCCAACCAGCTGGATGACTGTGAACTGGCCGTCGTGTTTCTGGAGCGAGGGGTGAGAAGAAGATTGTGAATTAATACACAGAGCTGACAACAGACTGCAATGTGGTGGCGCCCTGACAACAGCTTTAGCTGTAATTGAATGTTTAAGCTAGGATTCAAGTTGTAATGGCAGCATTCCACATGTCCCAAGAGTCTCTTAGCTACTCTTTGTATATCTTCCAGCTCGTCTTAACTCTGTGCTTTGACCTCCTGTCTGGAGGGTGGAGAGGCAAAGAGGAATTTCTCATTCCAGGGATCAATGGAGGATCAAACCAACAAAGAAATCCCACTTACAGGGGATTTAATCTAACCCAGCAGACAAAACTTTCCTCTTGCACACTGACTGTGCCCACACGGAGCTCTCAGGATTTCAGATTTGAGCTGTCTTTGGCAGAGAGTGCCGCCTGTTGATCGATGATGGTCCAGCTCACCTTCTTCTGCCAATTATTTCTGCCCCGGGCCAACAGTCTCCGTTAAAGAGCCATTCATGTTATCAGTCACCCTCTCCCCTTTATATCATTTCTCCTTCCTCTGTGTCTTTATAATCTTCATCCGTCTCTGTCTCTCCTCAGTCTCTGTCTGAGGGAGAGGCAGAACTCTGTAATACTTTGGTTCAGTCTCCATCTATTTATCTTCTTTCATCGTCCTGAATCTGAGCACCCTTCCCCTCTCTCTGCTGTCTGTTTCTTTCTCTCTCCCTTGACAGCTGTGGAGTAAGTTAATTAGCTGGTGGTTTTGTGAGATGCTGATTGATTAGGCTGTCTAACAAACCTACAGACTTCCTCTATCAATCTGCCCACTGCACTGTATTGTCAGGAAGGAGGGAGACAGGAAAGGCAGGTGCATGGAGGGAGCCAAAAATAATAAAAATTGTAAATTTGGAAACAAAAATGTAAAAAAAAAGAGTACTTATGGAAACTATGAACAAGAGTGGACAAATTTAGAACAACAAAACTGTTCATAGACATCTCTGCCCAATAAATGGTCATAATGAAACACACAAACTGTAAAGATACCACAAATGAGCTGTAAAAACCATAAACATTAGTCTGGTAACTATGCAGTCTCTTTGAACACCTTTATACTTCCACTGGTGTGGTAAAAAACCTGCATGTTTCTGTGGTTTTGTGAGAAGTGCGTTCCAGAACATCATTCTTTAGTCGTTTAAATCCATCACTTTATTTTGCCTTCGTGTCACAGATGGGATTGGTGTCTACTTAGCAACAGGCCTATCATCACAGCCGTAATGGCTCTGGAGTGCTGCAGTGATTTTACTGGCTGACAAACAAGCCTGAATATGAATCAGGGGGAATGGTGAACACAAGTCACACCAGGACTGAAACATACTATTTGTCTGGCTGCATGAAAAACTCCATTTCAAGGTTCCTCAGTTAAATTCATGCAGCTCCTTCAAGGATTACGCCTGGAACATATTTCAAATTTTAAAACGTGAAATGTGTTGGGCTTCCACAAGTAAGGGTTTTTAATTACCACGTGGAACCACCTGTCAGTATGGGGTGCCGTTTGTAAAGTTACACAGTCAAAAATTAACATCAATATTTTGATTTGTTTA
>JARVGQ010001954.1:22473186-22489427 GCA_031762355.1 Hypsolebias martinsi | reverse complement strand
TTTTTCTTCTTTCTGCTACCTTTCATTTTTTTATATTTTGTATGTTATCATTTATGGGATTGCTTGATATTGTATTTAAAAAAAATGAACAAATAAAATAAATATAAACCACCTTTACTGTACTTCCTTTGCACTTTGCTTTTAAGGAGCTACTGCATACAGTATTTAAAAATGGTCTTGAGATTTGTATTTTCTCAAGTTCTTTTAAAGCTTTTCTTAGGACTTTTGCTGATTTGTACTCTATTTATCTGCATTATTTGTACCTGACTTGACAACACCAACACATTGTGTTTAAAAAGAATGGGGACAAGTTGACAATAGTGAAAAAAGTATTCAGCTTTAAAAAAAATCTAGTTAATGACTGACGTCTGAAAGTTATTCATGAAGCTAAAAAATGTAGCAAACACCTGTTTGAGAAACACATGATTCTTTTATTTGAATTTTTTTATTAGTCAAACGTCATAAAAATTAGAAACAAAGTATTGAGCAAGACCACTTACAGGGAATTTTAGCTAGAACACATATCACACACATGAACAATATGCACAGGATATCAATGAGGAATGACTCTTTGTACACATGTATGTGTAGAAAGTCTAGTTTTATTATTGGCCTATATTTTAATAAACCCAAACAAGGACTAGGCTTGTAAATTAGTCTTTGATAAGATGCTAGCCTGGGTTAGACAAGTTAAATGGTGGCATTTTTAATACGCAACCTTGTTTTGTGCACAGTCCTTGTCAAACACATTTAAAGTAAACATAGGAGGTAAAGCTTTTTAAATGACTTCAATATTCATCACATTATTCATGTAAAACTGACAAATTTTCCATACTGATACTCAAAAACAGTGGAGTGAAAAAAAAAAGACTACCGTATATTGTCCTCTGAATCATAATGGAGTATTGTAATAGTACATAAATAATACTGTAATAAAATGATCATACTTTAAACATTTATCATGTTAGTTACTTCCAGTTATCTTCACAAACTTCACAGTACAAAAAAATCAAGTAAGAAAATCTTCTGCGGTTGCACAGATTGTGCCATTTTTTGCAAACCCATTCAAGTCAATGGAATCTGGAATCTTAACCCCAATAAATACGGTATATATATTTTTTATTTTTTTATTTTATTTTTTACCATTTTTGTCTGGAATATCCAGAGCATCACATGATCAATATGACAGCAAAGTAACTTTCAAGTAAATTACTATAAGCAGTGCGCAGATACTAAAAACAGAAGCATGCCCTGTTAGACAAGTTGAATGACTTTATTTTCAGTAAGATTATTGACACTCAGTAAATTAAAATATGTATCATGTATGCGAGATCCTTTTTAAAGCAGCTTGAAGTGACTTCTTTAGGAACGTCGCGTTTACATCTAGGCAGCTTGTCAGGGAGTGTTTGTGCGAAGCAGTAATCTGGAGAAAAAATTGTTTATTCATAAATAGAGTCATAAATTCTATTTTTATTACTTATCTACTGTGTTGGACGTCACTTTACCGACTTACTTGGCTGCTGTACTTGGTGAGGACTGTCAGCATCATTTTGGCAAACTTCATAGATTTTGTGAAGTGGGGACTCTGACTGACGAGCTGCTTGATGAACTGTGTGAAAACCTCTTCACTCAAGTCAGCCTAGCAGGGGAAACGAAAATAAATAAAAGTGCTGTCAACTTGTTGAATGACTGCTGTGGTTAAACATTTCACAATAATAAACTTACCTTCGAGTCTAGCAAGCTGTGGATAATAGAGAGCACAGCTTCACTCCAAGACACTCTGAATGTCATTCTGAGAAAGAAAGAAAATAAGTTTTGTGATTTATTTATTTATTTGCTCATGTTTGAAGCTTTTTTTCCAGGTGAAAATAGAAAATGGACGAGTCTTACTGTAAAACTAGCAGTTTGTAGTGGGAATCCAGACAACCTTCTATCAGTCTGTTCAGTAGCTCTGCCTGTGGGAGTCCTGAAAACAAAACAAAGTCCACATTGGATCAACAAATGCTGGAGCCAAAGACTGAGCCAAAAGGTTCTTGACCTGACTCTGATTAACAGCAAAATATCAGTCCAGTTAATGTGTACTTGAACAATGACGCTAAACTCTAACCAGCTGGATCTCTGACCGACAGACGGATGCCCCGGAAACATAGTGTGATTGAGTTGATTTTTGCACTTTAGTTATTTTGAAAGCTTGTGCAATATGCATTCAAAAGCCCAGACTGACAGTGTTCTGCAATATTTATGATTAGTTTAATCTGACACGTGACAACAAGTTAGTCCGGGGGCCTGCGACCCAAAAAAGAAGAAGCAGGTAAAGATTATGGACGGACAGATGAAGCAAGTTAGTTTATATTATGACGCAGCTCAGTCGGAAAGCTTTTGCCGCACATTAAGTTGCCTCACCTATATTCTTGTCTTCCAGTATTGGACAGATTACAGCGTGACACATTGGTCTGGGATAGTGGCTACATAGAGATGTTGCTGCTGTCATCAGACATCTGGAAGCAGGCTCTGACAGGGACAGAACCTGCAAGTAAAAAAATAGACTTTCAGTATCAAACACTTCAAAGAGGTTTGCATGCATCAAGTGATGTACCTTCTCCAGCAGGAGGCTCCTGATGAGAGTTGCTGCTGTACTGTAGCTTAGGTCAGGAGACAGAGACAAAATACTGTTGCACAGTTTAGGCAAAGAGTGTTCGGGTAATTCAGGCAAATTTAGCATGCTGCATAATATCTCCACCTGAACAAGACAGGAAATATTTTGTAAAGGAAGATCTCTCCATTTGGTTAAATAATATCTGGTTATATTTGTAAGTAATAAGACAAAAAAAAAACAGGCAATACTTGGCTAGAGTCACATTCATTCAGCACTTTAAATGCGTCTGTAGAGGTTTCATCCCACTGTAATAAAAAAGGATACAGTTGCATTTAATGTTACATTCAGCCTGTGCTGTGCATGCCAAAAGATGCACTTACCTCTTTTTGACTTTCCAGTAATTCTTTTATGAGAAGAAAAGAGGCCTGGCCAAAGAAAATCAAGAAATCAAGTCTGATACAGTGATTTATCTATTTAAAACAGCATATTGTTTATTTTGCAATTTATTTTTTAAATTTTGCATGTTTGCAGAGAAAGCTCCTTCTTTGTTTACCGTCAGGTTTTCAGGCAGGTTGCCCTGTGGACTGTTTGGTGCAGGACTTGGTGCAGGAGCAGCACCTTCAGATCCTTCCCATGCATCATTCTTCACACCTTTATCTTCCAACTCAACAAGCTTGTCATCCCAGATAGTCCACTTTGTCCGTTTACTCTGCTGCCTTGTTTCGTCATCATCAGCATCCTCTAAATGAACAAAGCTGACCCGCCTTTTCTTTTGTGTTCTCACCTCAGACACATCATATACGACCTGAGATTCAGATTTTACTATGGGATCAGTAAAGCACTGAGTCCACCCTCCTTTCTCACTACAACCGACCACACCTTCTATCAGCCCTTTCAGTTTCTGGCTGCAATCTTTGGTGCACAGAGGCTCATCGTGATGGAGTTCCAGTTTTCTTTCCAGCTGTCTACTCAGAATTGTCACCCAAGGGTCCACATAGGAGTCCTTACTGAGACATTTGAGCAGATGGCGAATAGCGGTCCCAGGAAGAACAGAGTGGACCAGGTAGATGAAGGTCAGCAGGTTCTTTTTGAACAGTGTTGAAAACAAGCACACCAGTGGTTTACTAGAAGGGATAAAGAAAATCAAATGGGCATTATAAATTGGTGTAGGGTATTTTAAACAAATATGCATTTTACTGTCTGTAAATGTTCTTTCAATATTTTAATATTAAAATGTAAGCATGTTGCAGGTTTAAGCTTTTTATTCAGTTTTTTTGTGCTAGTTGCTCTTAACTTATATAGGCTAAAAATAATGGCAATGATGTGCAAATGTTGGAATCAAATTCTACGTTATTTAGAAAAGTTTGAGATTAAAACAATTACTTAACAATAATTACTGACCGCAAAACAGCTGAGCAACATTTATTACAAAACGGCTCTATTAGGGACTAAATGCAAAGTATAACCACTGATAATAAACAGTATTTACACGTGACAAGAAACCGGGCAGTCGTGTTGCCATGGTGAGCACGAGCCGTCTCCATAGCAACAGGCAGGAGTCAATCAATGCGCCATTAAAGACGTAAAAACAGAGAGTAAACTCAAAAACCGCTACAAAAATACAAAACTGTTAGTAGCCAGAGTTGTGTACTTACATGACGAGTGGCTCCTTTTCTGCCTCTGGACGGGTTATTTCGTCCTGACACAGAGTTTGTAGGAGGTTAGCCAGCGACAGCTCGGGGTTCGCCCGCTGCTGCTTGTGGAAGGCTGTAAGCGCTTTCTGGGTCCCGGAGATTCCGGACATCAGAGCCCGAACTAGCAGCCTCGACTGCCCGTCAAACCGACTCAAAAACATGCCAGACTAAACTATAGGCAAGACGTTGCCGTTCCTTTCCCCTCTAACTCCAAACCCGCCAGTTTTAACATTCTTGAACAAGGTCCTGTGAGCTGCGTGCTGCCCCCTGCCGACCAGGAGGACCCGTCAACAGTGTTAGTGTTTTGAGGAACAGATGGTAAAGCTGAACCTCTCAGCGACGTGGTCTTAGGATCGAATCCCGGAGGGCTCTTTCGGAGTGGAGTTTGCATGTTGTCTCCATGCATGTGTGGGTTTTCTCTAGTTACATCCCACAGACTAAAAACATGCATGTTAGACTGATTGGTGACTCTAAATTGTCCCTTGTCCCTAGGTGGGAGTGAGAGTGAATGGTTTGTGGCCCTATGATGAAATGTAGACCTGCCCAGGGTGTCCGTCTCCCCCACAGTGATAGCTGGATATGGACACCACAGCACCAGTGACCAGAAAAGGTAGAAATGGGTAAAGATAATGGATGGAATTTGAATTACTTCAAAGTTCATGCTCAATCATCCAGGTACAAAGTCTAATAATGGTCAGTCAGGTCATCTGGACAGTTTCTTCCCATCATCACAGACATCTACACCTGTAGGTGCAGGAAGAGGTCCACCTGTATCAAGAAGGACCCCACTCACCCAGCACACACTACTTGCCCAGCTCCTCTCAGGAAGGAGGTTGAGGAGCATTAAGTGTTGAACCACTAGACTGAGGAACAGCTTCTACCTGAGGCTGTTAGACTCATATCTAACCAGAATAATCACTGTGCAATCACATGTTGCTGTGTTCATTTGTGCTCATCTGCTCACACACTCATGTTCGTGCTGCTGTTCAGCATGTTGTTTTTATGCAATTAGTGCTTAGTGTTTTAGTTTGTTTTTCTTTGTTCATATCTTTGTTTTTGTGTGTGAATTATTGTCAATGAATTTGTAGTTTATCATATCCTGAATTTTTTTAAGTCCATCCAAGTCTTTCAACTCTTTTATTATTTTAGCCTGTGATCCTTCCTTTACCTTAACCCATATATTTCCATTCCTTGTCCATGTAAATACTTTTTTTTCCTTTAACAACCTTGCTTCACATGCAACAGTACTATTTTTTTTGTAAGATGTTCATTTATGTAAACTTTTGTTTCCTTCAATTTCCTGGCTTGCATTAATACATTATTTCTTGCTTTCCTGCTAGTGAATCTTACAACTATTGTTGGTTTTGATTTTTCCATTTTTGTGGGCAGGGTGTAACAAATTGAAATGTCCTCGTGATCAATGCCAATGTCCTTGTTCTGCAAAAAGTAACCACTTGTTTCTCCAGTGATTGTAACTCATGCCCTGGTGCATCCTCCGTTGCTTCTGCCTTTTATACAATAATTTTATACTTTTTGTTTTTGCTAACAGTTTTGAGTCCAAATGTTTGATAATGATTAATACAATGTATAGTGCTCAGAGTTTGTGTTGCTGATGACTCTCAGCTACTACCACACCAAATATTTGTGATATTTTTAAGATCGACTGAGTTACAATCATTTCTGTGTTCAGTAACATTACTGAGCTGCAGTGGCCATCTTGAATTGAGCTGACTTCAACAGTTATTTGGTAGTAGATGTTCAATTATTTTCTGAGCGTTTCACTAAAATCAATCAAGTGATTCATGAGATATTAAGCTAACAGACACACACAAACACAGGCAAAAATATTATTTCCTGGCTGTTTCCTTGTGGTGGTGAGCAATTAAAAAGTAACCATCAGTGTCCTCTGCTCTGAGCAGAGTTACAGTTTGTGTTTGCAGTGATCCATGCACAGCGCTAACCTTTTCTCTCAGTTTGCTGTGCTGCTGCTGACTCATCATTTATCTGTCAGCATCTCCCATCTTACTCTGAACCTTTCGTCTCACTGACTGACATTTCCAACCAATGTGGGCTATGGCGATTGCACTATGTGGTCATTAAACTGCATTTTTTTGTTGCTGGCTTCAACAAGACTGGAGAACAGTTAGATTCAGTTTGTGCTCAAAAATACTTGACCTATTACCAAAAACCTGTTGACCGTACTTTGAGGTGAACAAAATTGGTGTGTTTCCATCATTTCTTAAAAGCCACAATTCGTTTCAAAATGCTCTGAAGAATATCTTGTAAGGAAGAAATTGGGTTTTATCAAGAAACACATCTCAATGGGAGGTTGAATGAATCTTCCCTGGTGTGTGTGATGTGGGTACCTGCACATTATGACAGTAAATACATGCTGTTGTGAGGTAGAACAATTTGTGTCAGAGTGTCCTGAGATCTAACAAAGTTAGGTCAGGCCCTCTGAACAGATTTAAAAAATGTTGAAACGTTTTGTATCTTAGACCCAGACCAGTGGTCATTCCATATGTTGCAGGAGTTTCAGAGAAACTGAGACATATTTTCTAAACGTAACGTTCCAGTGGCTTTTAAACCCCAAAATACATTACGACAAAGACTGGCCAATCCCAAAGATCCAGTCCCCCGGCATAAACAGAGTAATACTCTATAAGCTGTTCAGTGTTAGGAGGGTGATCAGTCTTACATAAAGGAAACTAAACAGCCACTGGCCAAAAGGATGGCCCAGCACAGAAGATCAACATCATCAGGCCAGGACTCTGTGGTCTGCACTCATCTCCAGGCCAGTGGTCACTCTTTCAGGGATGAAGATGTTCACCTCCTTGATAGAGAGGAACACTTGTTTGAGAGAGGAGTGAAGGAAGCCATCTTTGTGAAGAGAAACCGTCCATCGTTAAACAGGGGCAGAGGCCTCTGTGTTCAACTGTCTCCTTCTTACAATGTTATTGCTAGTATCACTCAGCCCCCTGTGAATAGCAAGTGGCCATCAGAGCATTAACGATATGTCAATAGGCTGATGGCCCTCATTTATCACGTGAACAGCTAGTTTTGGATGTCCACAACAAACTGGTTGATCCACTATGAGAAAGTGCTATTTATAAGACTGAGATTGTTGCAGCTCTTCAGATCGACAAAGTATTTTGGATTAAAGATGAAACGTTTCAAGTTTTTCTTTTTTTTTTTTTTTAATTTGTCCAGACAGCAGTTTCACCCTGTTAGACACCATAGATACATTCTCAGTATGACCACTTAAGAGCTACTCACTCAGCATCTTTCCTGTGTATCTACTGTAAATAACACTGTGTCATCTGCATACATGGAAAAGTCAGATTCACCATAACAGTGAAAAACAAAAATTGAGGTGTTTGACAAGACAAAAGAAAAACAAAACATATCTTTGTTTCTGCATACATACCAGTAAATTAATATATTTCTTCTCTGCAATTTTGTGTCCAAAATGTTGTTAAACATTGAGTTTATGTAATTGATGTGTCACGGCCACGAGGATGTAGAGGTAAGCTAGATGGAGGAGATGGACTGCTGAATAGGGAAAATCCAAAAGAAGAGGATGGGTGCTCCTCTGGAACTGTCCATGGTCCTTAAAATTAATCTGCACCTAATTTTGAATGAAAACTTCTCAGATAAGAAACAATAAAATAAAGAAAGCATAATTGTCTTTGATTCAATTTATTGACATTACCATGCTCTTAATGACTGAAAATCTACACCTGCCTAAACACACACATACATCTGTGTCTTACACCTCCCCCCAAACACACACACATATACACACTGTGTATACTTGCACACACCCTGTGGTGAGGGTCAGACCACAGATCAATACAAAGCATTGACAAATTGATTATCTAAATCCTGCAGTGCAGCTGTGAGGAAGTGTTCAACTTGTTATGTTTTACAGACCTCACAGTGGTGATTGATGCCCATATGTGTGTGTGTTTGTGTGATAACTCTGAGGATGTGTGCCCTCAACTTTATGCCGTTTCAACCTCAAAACAAAATTTAAGATTCCCAGTTATCTATAAAACTGCTTCTGACATTGACTGATGTGCTTCAAATTATATGGAAAACAAACACACAGTGAGCATGAACTCAAAACCCTGTGTCACGTAATGATTCATCCTGCCCTCTCTTTTTGAAGCAGAAGAAAACTAATACGGTGAAGGAGAAATGGATCTGCCTGTTTGGTTTGTCTGTTTGTTTGGTGGATGACCCTTTGTCCAGAAATTAAATTTAATTCTATAATTTATATATTTGAAGCAGCCGAGGACTATTTAAGGTCACCAGTCCGCATGTCTGTCCATCAAGATGATGAATTGATTCAGGCCATCAGTAGCTGGGAATCCAAAGCGCTAGTGGTGCATGATTTTAAAAACACAGCGAATAGGAGGACAAAAGAAGAAACTGAAAGGAACAGGGGGAAATATTTGATAGAGACACAGAAGAGAATTTAGATGAGGACAAAACAAAAGCCTAAAAAATGAGACAAAGTAGCAGAAATGAAGAAACTGTGTTTCCACTGAATTCAGTTAATCTCGGTCATTTAGTCCTTCTGTTGATTTTACACAGCTGAATGTTACAACCCAGACATCAGTCTGTTGTCTGGGGAATACTCTCACACACACAGGCACATGTGCATTATAGTAAAGACTGGTTGTTGGTATTATTGGGGGGTGGGGGGTTAGGTCCCAACTGGTTATCAGCTGAGCTCAAGCTAGTCAGACACCAAGGGGCTATGATTACCCCCTTGACTTAAACTCATATGAACTCAGCGCTCTGGGGCATGTGTTTAAAACATATGGGGAACGGGCCGCACCACTGCTCCAACTGTGAGAATCCCTCTGGGACACACACACAAAGACACACACACACACATATAGGGCTCAGCAAAACCCATGTCTGAACACCCCCACCCTTCCATCACTGCTGGATGTGTTTCTGTGTATCTCCATGAGTGCACGGCTGCATATGTTTGCGTGCCTGATGGGAAACGAACACATTTCCATAGTAATTACAGAGCAACCCATTCCTCCTCTCCAGTTAGAAGTGTCATGACTCATTAGCGCTGCAGTCTTAAACATGGCGCAAAATCTGACACGGCCGTGGTTTTTGTTTCCTCCTGACAGCTGGGTCTGGGTGCACGTGTGTTCAGAACAGATATTTAATACCTTCCACTGAATGCAGCTGACCTCTGGTTCATCTGTTAAAGACACTAGAATTGGACTCAGGAGGACAATGTGGAGCCCATTTTGTGACAAAATGGGTCTTTATTTTCTTATTTTTATTCCTGACTTGTCACAAAAGTGCACGCAGCATACCAGTAACTGAAAACAGCTGAACAGTTTATGTTCTCATTTGCATTTATTGCAGATTTAATAAAGGAACATGAATTTTTTTTCCCACCAAAACATATACACAGGAACACATATCCACAATCTGTTCACTGTCAGTATAACATTAAATATAATATTTACTGGAAAATAAAACTATAACTGGATGTGGAGACCCCTGAAGAGGGAAAAGCCAAAAGAAGAAGAAGAAGACTGGAATATAAAAGAGCTATAAGGTGTAACTCTTTACTTAAACTCTAGATTCATGATTAAAGAAAAGCGCATTCATATATTTTAAAAGTCACTGAATCTTTTAATAAGTATTCAGGAAATATTTTCATTTATAAGAAATAGGTTAATTTCTGTAAATGTTTCCTTGTCAGTTATATAGATGCATGAGTAAAATGTTAACACTAGTCTAATTCAAGTAAATCAAGTGAAAATTAATATTGTCTTTGTTTTTGCATCAGGATGTGCACACAATGAACAGGAATGTGTAATTTATTCATTGACATTAAAAAGGTCCAGCATTGCATGATGGAGTCACTGACAGCTTTTAATGCTGGAGTTTTAAACAAGGATCATCTTATGTTAAGAAATGTGCACATTTTGAAAATAATGTGGTATTTTCCAAAATACTGCCAAAGCTCATGTGATCTGTTAGTGCTCAGCGTATATGTTGGGAATAACCCTTATCTACTAACACGCAACATTTTAGATTGGTATTTGAAAAACTCACTGAGTTATTGCTATTTTTAGTTTTTAGTCAGTTGGCAGCCATCTTGAATTGAATTGACTCCAAAAAAGTTTATTAATTGTTAAAGTGCATATCTGGATTAATTTAAGACAGTTTCATTAAAATTCATCCAGTAGTACATGAGATATTTGACTAACATTATAGACAAACAAGACACATTCACACACAGAGATAAGCAAAAATTATTCCTGGGAATGAAAATGTCAAAATTGCTTGTGAAAAAGTTAATCGATAATTTTTTTTTTTCAAATAAATCATTTTTGTTTAGTCAATTTTATTCCATCTGATTAATGTTCCCATGGCCTTCTTGAAAATATTTCAAAAAGTGATCATATAAGAGCAAGTGCATTTTTGACTATTAGGTATCTTTTTCAACCAATGGTGATCCAGTTCACAAACCAGTGATTGACATCACAACAAATATGTGCACTTCTTGTGCACACTCATAAATCCCTAACCAGAACAATTACCGTAAGAAAAAAAAAAGAAAGAAATATCATTGTAATGCCACTTTAATTGGTGATAAGTGACAGATTTTCCATGCTGCTGATCTTAATCTGCTGATTATCTCATGCTGATTATTTTCTCATTCATGCCTATCTGCTCACAACAGACTCATGTTCGGGCTGCTGTTTAATACACCGTATTATTTGACATTATTAGTTATCCTTATATACTGTTTCTTTTTATACATTATGTTTTTGCTATTTTTGGCTGTAACTGGGACCTTGAGTACACAATCTTGCTCCACCTCATGTACCACATATGATGTGAATGACAATAAAGAACCTTGAACCTTGAACTTAGAAACATTTGGTGAACACTTGTCAGAGTTTGCATTAACATCGAATGCAGAACCTTGAGCTGCAACAAGAGAAAGTCACTTGGCACAGACGGCTCGTTTCTCCTGCTGTGTACTGCAGAGTGACATGAACACTGCCAGCCACCGAGGGACATATGATTGCTCCTCTTAGCTACAATCCATCTGCAATATATGCTGCGGGCTCGTACAGTAAAAACACGTATCTTACATGCTCAGGTGTACATCTATACTGATTTAAAGTACGCACTCTTGCACCAATCCAGCAAAAACACACACCCGCTAATGGACTGCTCACAGCCCAGCTCTCACCTTCCTCTGCCTCTCTGTTCCACTTCAGCGAGGACAACAGGCTATCCCTTTCCTCCAAAGCCACACACTCCACATTTGCATATCAATTTACTTTTTAATATAATACTCTGTCACTCGAGACCCATTTGTCATTCCGCTTGCAAGCCCCTCCTCCATTCTCCTTTCTTCATAACCTCTGTTTCGCTACCCTTTTTAATTTTCCCTTTAAGTAGAAATAATAATAATAAAAAAATACACATGCACTCTGTTTGTTGTCAGTTTATTCTCTCTGAACAAGCCCTGTCTTCTGCCCTTTATGGGCTTATACAGAACAGACCCCCCCCCCCCCCAACCTTATTTTTGTTAAAAAGTGGACAAGAGTAGCTGGAGAAAAGCACGGACAAGGAGAGAGAGGGAGAAAGAGATGGAAACTGAGAGTGATGACAGGCAAGAATGCACAATAGGGGGTTTGAGGCTGCATACCAACTAACAAGCAATCAGATGGAGGGAAAGAGGCGGGGAGGCGGCTATAGGAATAGAAACTGCAAGGGTAACATAAGGGATGCAGACAGATAAAGCAGAGAGGCGGTGTTTGTGCTGTGACAACAGGAGCTGAAAGTTCAGCCGAAGAGGGAAAAAAGACAAAGTGCACGAGGGAAAACTGCCCAAAAGAAAACAAAAACAAAGAGGACATGTTAAATCTTGATAATAGGAATGAGTGAAACAAAGAAGGATGCACATGTCAGATGCAGGCTGTGTGCATTGAGAATTAACAAGGACAGAGGGCAAGAGCGTAATCAGTGCATAAGTCTCCCCTGAAGCGAAAAAGAAAGTGTCAGACAACAGTGAGGGTATAAAACATGGTAGACCAACCGAGGAGGAATAAATAGCATCTGCGTCTGCTGCACAGGGCCAGACGAACTCACAATGAAGCAGGAAATTGGAGAAGATGAACCAGTCGGTGAGCCGGCATTAAAAATTACACCTTCATTAAGTCCACCTCATAAACTGCAATATTCACTCAATGTTCCAAGCCACACATGCACCCACTGAGAGAACAGGAAGCTGCTGGACCCCGTCCCAGCACTCACTACCCAGAAGTCAAGGAAACACGTCGGGCAGCTGGCCAGTCCATCATAAGACGAGCAGCAGGTTCATCCAAAAAGACAACTGAGAGTAGTCACTGTACTTGACACGAGGGAGAAACCACAGCTCTCTGAGGTCAACCACACGAGCGTGAGATGAATACTGTCAGAGCCTCGCTGCCAGGTGACCACTCCATCAACGAGACGCATTAAAAGGAGGAGTTCAGATCCTCTAAAGTGGGGTTCTGTGGAAAGGTTATGGGCAATAAATATTTTACCTGTCGTATATTGAACAAAGTCAATTTGGAGACAGTTTAAAGAATAAACTGACTGAGGTCAAATGAGTCAAACAAATACTGTTCTTTTTAAACCTTCACAAGCCATATTCTTGAATTAAACTTTGATGCACTTTATAATGCGTCTTTAGAACTTTTCTTTGTCTTTAGGCCAAAATAGACCAAACACCAAGAGTGATATTATCAGATGTTGTCTGTAGATAATGAGAAAAGCACCCCACACATACAAGCACATGGCGACATAGACATACCACAGAGGGGGAAGATGACAAGGGTGGTGAGAGTGTCCAAGGACGCTTCCAGAGGCACTGTAGGAGTTCTGATAAGGACGGAATAATCAGCCAGTTCCCTCCAGTGAGCTCCGTAAATATTCTCGAGGGGTGTCAGGGAATGGCCAAGGACAACGCCAATGAGAATCCAAGAGTCCTGCACTCAGCCGCTGCATCAGCGGACATGCGCAGCCGACAGCCCAGTATGGATCATCAGCCACGCGCGTCCGCTGCCATTAATAATTATAACCATAATATTATTATACCTATAATAATCTGCTGACTCTTGTTAATAAGCAAGAAATCTTACATCTTCCTTTCTTTGAAATACACATTTAAATTATGCCAAACTGATTTGCTTACAAAAGCAGCAAAAGCAAAATTTATTTTGGGTGGAGGTTTGGGCCTGTTTTGGGTCAGGGTCAGAAAAAAGGATATGGGTCCGAGCCGGGCCAGATTTTTTTTAGGCCTGAATGCAACTCTACCAGTTAGTGTGTCTAAACTCTAAGACAGCGGTGTAAGGTTAAGTTGCAAATACAGTATCAAGATATGAAGTGAGACGACATCTATTCCATGTGCTCTTTGTTAAAGCTTGTGGTAAAGAAAAGTAGAAAGATATTAATTCAATCAAATTTTAAAAGACGAGGCCAACAAGAGGAAACACCGTTGAAGCTGAGAAGGCACAACTGAAAGACTGAAAGATAAAAACAATCTAGACGGAAGAGCAAATAGAAAGAAAATGACAAGAAATAAAAAAGGTAAAAGAAAAGATAGAATGGTAAGAAACTAAAGTGAAAGGTAGAGAATAGATCAAACTAAAGGAAAGTGGCAGGACAGAATGAAAACTTGATTATGCACATCAAGCAGAGAAAGAACGAAAGAGAGTGAGGCCAATATGGATGAAGGGGTAACCTTGAAACAAGGAGAGACTAAAAGAAGCAGACTTTACAAAAAGTTAAAAAAAAATGGGCCAAAAATGACCAGAGTTACGAGTGAAGGGTGATCTTTCCTTTCCTTTTTGTTCCCATTTCATCTTTTTTCCCTCACCTCCTGCCTCCTTCTCCTTCCATCTTGTCACCTCTAATCACCTCTCCTCTCCTCTTTCATTTCCTGTCTCTCCACATTATTTTCCCACTGCTAATCAGAACGACTAGAAAAATGAAATCAGTAAATCATTAGTCACCCCTCTGGCATGACACAATGAAATGACACATCTATCTACTTTTTTCCATCAGTCCCACCTCATACACACACACACACACACACACACACTGCTGTGATAGGTATCTGCTCTCATTATTACTCATGATAATGGTGATTCTATTTAATATCAAGCCATTAAATAAAAATAATTACAAGGAATGAAATCAATGGAATATATTCACTCTTGTTATTTCACAACAAAATGAAGCCTCCTTCATCTTCTGAAAAATAACAAATTCACTGCTCTGTTCCTAAAGATACTAAGGTTTATGAAACCTGTTCTGGGTGCTGAAGAAAGTGAAGCACGTCAAAAAGTCAAGACAGCATTCAGGATGAGAAGCAAGTTCTTCTTCTGGCCCTCCCCAGCTCAGTCTTGGCACCGGTTCAGCACTCTCTGACCACAGTGTAAAAAGATTTACTCTGCTCGGGCTAATTATTAAGAAGGGGAAATGATTAGCTGAAGAGTTATGACTAATAAATCTGTCCATGTTTCATTAACACCCTGTTTGGAAACATTTTCTTTCAGAGCCTCTCATTAAAGAGAGTGGTAAAGGACAGAAAAAAGCAAACGAGGGGAGAGAGGCGCAGAAAAGAGCTGTGTTGTGGTAATTGGTACTGTGGCAGGATCTTTAACAACCTGGTGAAAGGTCAAACGCAAAATGACAAAAAAAGAGGAGAAAGCATGTCATCTGCATCGTTATATGTTTGCAAACAGATCCGTGTGAAATTTTTTCATTCATTCATTCAACCTTTATTTAGGCAGGTTAATCTCATTGAGCCTCGAGGACTCATTTACAAGAGAGACCTGGCTACAAACTAAGGATGATGACAACAGTAACACTACAGCAATAGATTTGTGCTTCATTTACCCATTCATACAGCACTACTATATCTGTACAATAATCAGTGCTTACATCACATTCATACACCAATGGGACACATGTCGGCAGCAATTACAGGTTCAGTGTCTTGCCCAGAGACACTTCAGCATGTGGCTGCTGGTGGAATCGAACCCCCAACTCTAGCATTGGAGGACGACTGCTCTAACCACTCAGCCACAGCCGCCCCTAGATCTAAGATAAAAACTAAGATATACACTAAATGAACGCCAAACTGTACGCTAAAAGATCTGAGATATGCGCTCAACACTGATAATGTAAAACAATATGGCAAATCAACAGCAGCCCAAACATGAGTCGGAGGTGAGCAGATGGGCAGGAATGAATATAAATGAATACAATATGCATTCCCAAGGGCACATGACCACACATAAAAAATGTGCGTCTCATCTGTCAGGTGTAGAATAGCTTGATTTAACAGAAGTTTTACATTTGTACACGAGAGGTTCACACGACATGACAGAATTTTATTTGTTTATTTTTTTCTCAAACGTGTTTGGTAATTTATTGACGGTCCCTAAGCGAACCACTCCGGATAGGAGGAGGGGGCTGACTGAGGGCGGCTGACTGACAGTGTCGCCAATTGGGCGGTTTTCATTCTGATTTTGTGGGTAAAAATTGCTTTGGGCGGGTGGGGATAATTTGGGCGGATTTGGAGTCAGATCGGCGGTTAACACATTTCACACAATCATTCATTATTATTTCATAGCAAAGCTCCGCTGACCTTTCTCCATCACTGACTGGCTATTGTCAACTGCCAGGGCAATCACAACAAGAGAACTGATAAGGCAGGTTCAGCAGACACCTCGTTGAGTGGGCTAGCTCATAGCGGCGGCATGTCGGAGCGGCCGCCATATTGGATGTGGCAGAACTGCCGGTCAACTTCTTCTTTCAGCTTTTCCCTTTTCAGGGGTAGCCACAGCGAGTCATCCTCCTCCACCTCACTCTGTCCTCTGCATCCTCTGTCCTCA
>JARVGQ010001954.1:22380826-22394208 GCA_031762355.1 Hypsolebias martinsi | reverse complement strand
TTCCGGTAACCGGCCGAATCGGTATCCGGCCGAGCCGGTGTAACGGAACTCGGCCGTAAACCGGGGGTTACCTGTATATGAGTGTGTTTATGTGTGTGTCATTTTAAACCCTTCCCACACTATTGCAATATTCTAAACAGTGTTTGTAAACTAAACGCTCTAAAAGAGCACAGAATGTCATGATTTTAGCTCAGCCTCTGCTGCTCTTGCAGCCACCTGCGTTCTTGGCCACGCCCACTTCTCCCCTCTGCACGGAGAACAGCTGATCAGGTGTAGCAGGAAGCTTATCCTGCAGTATGGGCTGCACAAAGGTGCAGCAGGTGCTAAATATTTTAAAATAATTTGTTTTAAATAAAAATTCCCTGCTGATCGTGCAGCTCATCCATCAGCCAATTGTGTGTCATGTCCAATCTAATTTTGAAAAACCGTGAGAGAGCGAGTCTGCGAAAAACGAACCGCGATGTAGCGAGGGACTACTGTATAGGAAAGCTGTAAGGTGAGATACTTGGTTTTGAGGTTGGGAAACTTTGTTGGAAAAAAATCTATAAGCTTCAACAAGTCAACATGTGTCATCTGTAACAGGTTAGATATTAATTGTTCAAACGTATTCCACAGAACCCCACTTTCACAATTCCTTTTTGTTCATCAACAGAACATGAATCTTAAGTTTCCACGAAATATCCATCTTTCTTTCTTCTTGAAAGATCTCTTCAGCGCATGTAGCCCATAAAGAACTGAACGACTGAAGCGGCCGACACACATACTTTTTAATATGTCAGTAAAGTCCCTCGACACACACAGACCTCCACTCCAGAGAAAGTGGTGTGAGTGTTGTCAGGGCAACAAATGAGTGGATGGAGAGCAGGATGAAGGAGTGGGAGGACTTGAGCGCTGAACTTCAGGAATAAACGGGCGTCCTACCAAGACAGCAGTGCTTGCTGTCTTTTCATCAGTCCGCTCTCCACTCATCCACAAACCACCAGAGGCTCTCAGTCAGTCCTCAACTCTCCTCACCCTATCTGCACTTTCATCTTTTCTTACTGAAGCTGTGTAGCCTTTTCTATCTCTGGTGACTTCACTTTAAGTTTTTTTTTATTACGACAAGACTAACGTTTTAAAATAAAACCCTAAACTTTAGCATTACTCTGTAGAATTACATGAATATGATCAGATGGTCAATCACATGTGCTGCTGATCTCACGCTGCTGATTTATTTCACGCTGCTGTGTTCATTCGTACTCATCTTCTCACATAGACTCGTGTTTGTGCTGCTGTTTAGCGTATTGTTCTAGGACTACTAGTGTTTAGCGTAATCTTGGTGCACAGCTTGGATATTATTACTGATTTTCTTTTACATTTTATACTTTTGTTGGACGCAACTGGGACCCTGTGTACACAATTTCATTCCACCACATCTACCACATGAGATGCAAATGACAATAATGAAACCTTGACCTTGACTTGACCTTGATATAAATAAGTTATATGTACAGTATGCTAAACTCCTAGAATGAAGATTATAATAAAAAAAGAAGAGAAACTGGACTGGCTAAAAGCTGTATAAAATCTGACAGACTGCACCATCCGTCAACTTCTATCATAAAAATGTTAAGTTTTAAACACATCATTTATTTCTCCCTGCATTTTCAATTAAATAGGTTATATTTTGTTAAAATTTCCACTTTTGCCACACTTTATTAAATGTATGATGTGCTAGTTAATATTTGTATAAGACGTTTTTTCCTTTCATGTAAAATATTTTCTTTTTGGGAGAAAGTGCCGTGCAGTTTCAGAAAAATAAATGTCAACGGTCCTAGAGCTTTATTGCCATTTACAAATTGGAATCTAACTACGAATAATTCAATCGATTTAAATTAAATTCTAATCTCAAATCTTCTTTGATTCACTCCGGTTGCCTCGGCTTCCTTACGGCCCGCTCTCTCTGTGATGTTGATCTCTTACATTTCTGCAGGCAGAAAATTAAACCCCAATTTGCGATGGACTAATTCATGAGAATTAAAATCAATCAGAGAATCATGCCGAGAAACATAACAGGAGCATTCTACTATTTACGCATCTGGTCGACAAAAGCAGATCATAGGAGGTAAAAAGTTGATTCTGCCAAAACAAACAGAGTTTAATTATTTTTTAGCGTGCATGCTCAACCCGTGGCAGTGGTTTCAAATCATTAAGCGTGTGACATACAGCGCACAGACGACCTCACCAAAAACTGTTTGTATAGATTAATTAGTTTCATTTATCCGATAAGTTGTAAGAGTTTGATTTGATGAATTTGCTCTTGTTTGGATAAGAACATTTTTAATCACCTGCCACCACAAAAGGTGGAGATCATTGACTTTGTGCGTGTTTGTTTGTCTGTTGGCAAAATATCTTATAAAACACTGGATGGAATTAAATGACACTCTCTGAAAGTAATTATTGGACGCACGGCTACAACTGATTAAATTTTATCACTGGCCTAATTCAAGATGGCTTAGATACAGCTAAGATAAGCTAGATACAGATATTAGATACAGACTTAACACATCAAGTGTGGTAGTAGCTGAGAGTTATGCTCATGACACACTCCAAGTGCTAATAAATCATACAAGATCTTTAATGAAGGGCGGACAGTAATGTGCCTTCTATATTTAAAAAAAAAATGTAATCTTTAACAACAATAAAAAAGAAGAAACAGTAATTTATTTGCAACTAATGAACCTGAAAATTGTATATTTCACAACAAGTGTGCTGAGACACCATCAGCAAACAAACACAAAAGGATGACAGGCCAAATGTAGTTTACACATGTGATGCAACGTTCTAGTGCAGGGTTATCCAACTGACGGCCCGGGGGCCAAATCAGGCCCACAGGTGAACTCAGTCGGGCCACCAAATGGTTAATTTTTAAACAAAACTAGATTTTAAACAATAAATAAACTTACTTAATGGCAACAACTGCTGGATGTCCAGCCCCTGAGCTCTGAGCTGTCAGTAACTGTGACACCCCTGAGCAATTTAGCTGAATAGCTCTGTTCTAGTGAGAAACAGTGGACGTTCAAGAATTGTTACTGTAACATGTTTGTCCCATCTGTCAGAACCTCGCCACATGAGAACAACACGTACACGCCACCACTCAGCCAAAACCGCTCCGAAACATCCCAACAAACATGACAAATCGCTGAAGGCAATAATTCAGCTTTCCAAGTCCCCAGGTCTCAGTCTGACTGAACATTTATGGGATACCCGGGGCATGTGAAAACTGCAACCCCCCCAACTCACACACACCATCCTACACACACCGTTTGTTCTGTATCTGAGACTTTGATGGATCAGAGCTGCAGATGACATGCACCTACACAATATTAGGCAGCTGTCTTTAAAGATGAGGCTGTAAAGTCAACAGATGTGCAACAACTGTAGTGGCTCAATTGGCAAATTCCCCTTAAAATTAATCAATTTATTTCAACATTAACATCGTCTAAAGGTCAACCAGGTCTTCAATAAATAAAAATTAAAAAAAAAAAAAAAAAAAAATCCCTGTGACAGTTGCACAGCTGAAAACTGCGTCTGAAAACATTCTTGTTGTGTGATTAACTGCAGCTCATGGAGCGTGCACGTTTGGACCTCCACTGCAGCAGAAGGCGTATTAGCCCCACGCTGCTGACAGCACTAACACGACTGACACGCAGACATTCTGACAGACAGTGACAGGAGCGCTCCACTAGTTTGTCGCTTGACGAGGCTCTGAAGTGTGTGTGTGTGTGTGTGTGTGGATATGTGTGTGTAAGTGGGGGGAAGGGTAGTGGTTTGTGTGCATCCTGGTTGAATGCTTACAACATTGAACTGTGACACCCAGTCAGTGCTAGACCCTTGGTTTTCTTTAATAAGCTTCTTTCACCAGTTTTCCACATCTTTGTAAAAGCACACACACACACACACACACACACACACACACACACACACACACACACACACACACACACACACACACACACACACATCCATTTTCTTTACCCGCTTCTCCACTCGGGAGCTGGTGCCGAGCTCCAGCAGTCACTGTGCAGAGCACACCCTGGACAGGTTCCATCACAAATCATAGGTCTTGAAAGCTAAGACAACTCGTTGTCGTCAAGAACATGCAGCATCTCTCCACATGTTAAAAACTCCACAAATAAACAACAAAAGTCAGCAGATGTTAAGCGCTGATCAAAGAGAAGGAGTATTAAAATACAGACATTTAAATCTTATTATATAAGGATGTCTCAATGTGTTTTTTTTATGTTTTACACATCTTGGACCTTCTGTTTTGATCATTCCTTTCTTATAGAAAATATGTGCACACACACACATGCAGAGCTGTCACACTGGCTGGTCACAGGAGAGTAAATTGGCCTGGAGACTTCAAAGCATTCAAGACATATATGAAACTGCAGTTCAGATATAAGTGTGCTCAGACCAGCTTCTCTATTGGGACTGCTCACAGCCTCAAAGCTCATTTATGGCTTGTGAACTGAAAATGAAAGCTGCAAACATACATCAATAGTTTTAAAACAAATAGAATATAGACTGATTTTGTAAATGCTTGGACAGAAATAATTTGTTGGACGAGTTTCGTTTAAGGCATGGAGCTCATCGTAGCACAGAAACAGGACTGTTGAAAGTAACTAATGAATCATGTTCAGACAGTAGACTTGTGTCTCTACTTGTCCTGATGATTCACTGAACATATTTTATTACTTGGACATGAGACTGGGATTAAAGGAGCTGCTTTACAATGGTTACAAAAAATTATCCGAGAGATTCTAGTTTACAGTTATGGAGATAATGGTTCAGTGCTTGGATTAATGTTTTTTACTTTATATTTTCTTCCATAAAGCAAAAATCAAAGACAGTATGAGATACATTTTTATTGTTATGCTGATGACATTCTTATGCATTTAGCAGTGAAGACTGTATACAGTAGTCCCTCGTTTATCGTGGGGTATTCGTACCCTGAGGACCTGCGATAAGTAAAAAAAAATGCGAAGTAGAAATAGTAGTATAAGTAGTTTATTATACACACATATATGTAAAGGCATGTTAAACCCTTCCCACACTCTTGCAATATTCTAAACAATGTTTCTAAACTCTAAAACAGTCTATAGGAGCACAGCATGTCATGATTTCAGCTCCCTGCCTCCTCTGCTCTTTGCCACCTGCAAGCGCTCTTGGCCACGCCCACTTCTCCGCTGCACGGTGAGCAGCTGATCAGCTGCAGCAGGAAGTTTATCCTGCCATGTGGGCTGTACAAATGTGCAGCAGGTGCTAAATAATTTAAAATAATTCATTTAAAATAAAAAATGCATGCCGATCGTGCAGCTCATCTATCAATCAGCCAATTGTGTGTCATGTCCAATTTTATTTTGAAAAAAAAACATAGAGCAAGTCTGCGATAACCGAACTGCGAAGCAGTGAGGGACTACAATCCAATCAGAGTGCAAGCTTGTTTTAGAGGCATAAAATCTGGATGACTCCTAAGTTTTTGCTTTTAAACTCAGACATAACAGAGGTTCCTAGACCTGAACAACTTGTGAATAAACATTGCAGTCTTTCATCTTCTCTTGATGGCATTAAATTGGTGATTTTTGACCACAATATGTCTTAAACCCCACATCAGAAATGTTACCAGGTCTGCCTTCTTCCTAAAATATTACAAAAATTATTTTGTCCCACATGATGCAGACAAACTGGTCCATGTCACTTCAAGGCTGGACCATCATTGTATTTACATTCACATTACATTTGGTTCAGTTGATTCAAAATGCTGCCGCCAGAGTATCAATGATCTACAAGAAGAAATTCTATAACTCCACTTTCAGCTTGGTTCCCTGGAAATTTCAGAATAGTTTGAAAAGATGCTGCTTTCAGGATTTTGTCACTGTCGTAATTCTCAAGGGGTTTAAGAAGTCAAAACAAACAGCTGCATGAAGTCAGTGTATTTTTCCTATTTAAAGCGGAGGAATGTACTTTGTTTGGAAGTTTTATCCCAGTTTTGGAGTTTTCAAGCATTCTTCTTTCATGATTCCTTCAGAGCTGCTCATCAACAGAGGAAAGACACTGTATCCATGCCCCAAATCCCCAGGTGATACTCTGTGATGCCACCATTCACAGCTCAAGAACAAGAACAAACCTGAGAAAAGAGTCAAAAGAAAACTGCTGCAAATTCAGTTCAGGCAAAAATGTTCAGGACAAGCAGAACATGAAGTTGATGGAAAAGCAGCAAAAAGAACAACAAGGAGAAAAGGGTATGTTTTTAGAGATGTATAGTGGTCAGGGCCCACTGGTCAGCAATTTGACCAGCAGTTAATGGTTGTTCAAACGGGGGAAGTGGGGAGCAAACTTGCTGATGGGGAGGAGGTGGGAGCCCACTTAGACCCCAAGTTCACTGCAAGTATCAGACATCACACAGTGGCGGAAGGTTTCTTTGACATTAACGAACTCGGTATCCAACAGGGATCGCTCACCCATAAAAACCCATAAGAAACCCGTGTTCAGTCTGACGGTGAGGAATGAAGTGAAGCTCTGGGTAAAATACACTGCTTCATCAGTGTGTGGAAACTGAACAGGAGAAACAAGTCAGCTGCACTACATTTGACTTGGTTCTAGTAGTTTTTCCTTTTTTAAGAAATATATCTGCTTCAATCTTCCCAAAAGTTATCATTGGCCAACAACTAAACCTTTACAAATGACCCAACACCCCAAGTGAATTACACCACATTTTTTTTAAATAAATACTTTATATATACTAAAGATTATTTATGTTTGAACAACAGTCTATGATTTGATAATTCTGTATTTTGTTGCTGCACATTTAGTGTTACGAAACACCTTTGATGACTATTTAATGTAGAAGTGATGCGATGGGAAAATGACCAACATAGAAGTCTCTATAATTTAGAAGTCTGAAGTTTGTCCTTGAATGCACTCTCCTCTGCCTTGTTGTTAGCTTGACTACTCCATGACAGTTCCCTAATTCTTTTGACTGTGATTGCTCTACTGTGTAAGAAATGGGTTACTCGTTACAAAAAGCTATGTCAAACTATCTGAACTGTCATTTTACTTAAAACACCTGAACAGCTCTCGTTAATCACCTGATGGATCAAAAAAAGCGCAAAAGCAGCTGCTCATTCATTGTTTGAGGAAGACTGATGTAGGTCCAGAGCAGTCGTCTAAATTATGTTGTTTGGTTTATAGGTGGTGACCTCAGCACTGTGTAAGCACTGCAAAACGATAGAAACTGGAAGCCCAGCACCTCAGCAGGCCAGAAATGGGAAAGTTTTGCTAAATCCACACAATATACTGTATGTCTTAAGTTGGGTTATGAGTTGGACCAAACATAGTGCAGTAATCTCATCACAAAAAATGACTTACTGGTACAAATATCTAAAAATAAACATGTAAAACCACCAATAACCATTTGACTTAATTTAAGTTGTTCTGCTATACCAGGGGTCTGCAACCTTTAGGATCAAAAAGCCATTTCTGCTCCTTTGTTCACTACATTAAACGTGTCCAGAGCCGCAAAACCTGCTGCTATTGTCATTATCAACTGGTGGCCCATGGGCCATTTTAAGTTTGTTAGAGGGGGCTTTTCTGGTCTGTAGGTGTGAAATTAGAACACTGAAAACATCCAAGTCAAGCGCAGAAGACTGGATTCTTGTAAAAAATCAGGACTTATGTGTTTTTTTTTTAAATTATTATTGTGAAGAAATTGAGTATCCTGCTTTGAATAAATGAAGCATAAAGTTAAACGGAGTACAATTGACTTTGTGTACTAGTATCCACACATTTGCAAAGGAAACAATAGGAAACTGCTTAAACTAGTTATTTTTTTGTTGTGGGTATAACATCGTATAAAATTCAATTTTATGTTAGTTTTGGTCAAAGCCTGAATGAGATGCTGCAGAGGGACCAAAGAGCCACATGTGGCTCCAGAGCTGCATGTTGCAGACCCCCGTGCTATAATTTATCTTCATATAAAATATTGTAAGGGTTATGTTCAGCAAGTGCATGAATGTTTAACTTTTTCCACCTTTTAACCCCCTATTGGTGACAAAAAGTAGACTTTGACTTTGATCAAGTCAAAAACTACACATATCACCAATGAAACAAGTATTTTACGTGTAAATATGTAAACCAGCATTAGGGCTGTTTAAAAAAAAAAAATCTAGAAAAGGGATTAAGCTGGGTTTTTCTAGTGAGGATTGACTATCTGGTCTTAGTTCAGTTTCACAAAATGGAATGACCATGGAGATTCATTCCCTGCTCCAGACCAGGCTAACAGCCAGGTTTAGTTAATCCTAGTCAAGCCCAGTTGTCTTTTTTTAAATCCTGGATTACTACATTCTGCTTTAGTTAAACAGACTTGGAGCATTTGTTCTTCTTGTCCTTCTCACATTAGATGTGCACCCTCCAACCCCTTCATCCTTCCATCCAGCAACCCACATCTACACTCTCACAAATACACACACACACGCACCCACACACAATGAATCCATGATGAGGTGAAGCCCTCGTGGCAGAATCATTTTCTGTCACTGGCTCATATTTATAACCCTATCTATCAGTCAGCCTGCGGAGTGTGTGACACTGTTCTCTGACCACCAAACTGCCCCCCAGCCGTACATTAAGACAGGATGGGTGTATGGAGTTATGTGTGTGCGTCATGGTTGTCATGGTTTATGGGTTTTTGTTATGTCTATGCTTTCGTGTTATCTTCTTGTCCTTATTTCCCTGTTTGTATTTTATGCTCCTGCGTTCAGTTGTGATGCTTGTCTTGGTTTTTATGGTTCTTTGCTTCAGTTTTTGTGATTTGTAGCCTCATTCGGCTTCCAGTGCCTGGAGATTTTCCAGCGGGTTTTGTTCTCTGCTTCCTGCACACCAGGACTCAGCTTCCTAATCCACACACCTGACTTCTGCTCCTCGTTATTTCTTTTAGTTTAGATACTTTTAGAGTTTCCTTGTATTTTTGTCAGATCCATGTCAGTTGATCCTTACAATGCCGAGAAGAGTTTTAACTTGTATTGTTCAGCTCTTGACTCCAGGTTTTTGTCACTGAAGGTTATTTGTTACTCTTTCTCGTCCTTCCTTGCCTGTGAGCGGGCGTTTGGTCCCCTCCGACACTCCAACCTGACTAACTGGGTCTTCTAAACAGATATTTGCGCTCTCGTATGAGCCTTCCTTAGCCAAATACAGAGGCTTTTGCTCATGACAGAACACAGTCAGCGTTCACAAACTCCTGCCCTCCTGTTTAATTTAAGGTCAGAAAATAAAGCGGGCTCAAGGGAAATGAAGAGGAGGACGAAACGCAAGCAGCAAGCATGAGATGGAGGGCGCGATGAAACAAAACAGAGAAGAACAGCCAAAGAAGAGGAGGAACGTAGAGAAAATGGTGAAAGAGACGAAACATGGGGAGATGCTCAGCTGTCTGCTGCTCTCCGATGATGAGAGCAGAGATCTATATCCTTACTGTTCAAGGTCATGGTTGTTACATGGGAGCAGAGCCATCGCTCGGCCTCCCTCACACGCTCTCTGAGGTATGGCTCTGCCGATAACGACAAGCAGCCATTATAGATTAAAGCAATTAAAGCAGATGAGACCTTTGACCCTGCGTTATTCCACGGTAGGGATCGTGTGCACCTTTACATAAAGTGTGCTTGCCTTTGCACTAAAACTGCTCACCCCCACAATGACCTTAAGAAACAATACAACCATTTCCATATCCTGAACACCCCTCGAGGCCAATTCAATGAAAAGCTATATTTTCCAAACCACGGTAAAGTCACATTTTTATGTTGCGTTGTCTTTCTCCACTTTCCTTTTCTTTAATGTAGCTATTTATCATTTTGCGCTGTAAGAATATGCAATCAAGTTAGTCATTTGCTCCTGATTAGTGCGCTGCCGTCAACATTCGGTTGCAGAAAAAGGAATCAGAAAGATTCTTATTCCCCAGGATTCAGAAGGTAAGCAATGAAAGAAAGCACCAAATTACAGGTTTCACAGCACATTTTCCAGCATCCCAGGATGCACATGAACACAATGTTGCAAAATAACAACAAATGGTCAGATCACGTGTTGCTCCATGACATAAGAAAGGGATGAGAGCAGCCGGACCTGCCAGCATCCACCCTGCATTACATCAGTGTGCCCCCAGGGCCCAAACAGAGGGTGAGCTGGGCTCCCTCTGCTGGTGAGTCAAAACTCCTCCAGCACTCCTCCTCTCTTTCTGGTTGATAACAAAGACCTTTAAATGTGCTTCAAACACTGCTGTTCTTCACAATGTCTGAATGAAATCATTCATCCTAATGTGGGGGCAATTATGAAAATAATTTCCAATAATTCTGTTAAAACAGCTTTTTTTTTTTTTTTGTGGCCAATCCAACCCCCAGTTTACTTGTAAATGCCACCAGTTTTGGTGACAGGCTTCTTTAACAGATAAAAAGATTAACATTTTGACATCTTGACTATCACTTTTTTTATTTAATTTAGCATTTCAGTTCTTTCAAAATAGACTCACTTCTGCTTCCAGACATATTTCCGGAAATGGAAAATACATGCCTACACACAACACACACACGCACAGGCTCGCAAGTATTAAGACAGTAACTTTGGAAGGAACAAGACCAAAAGGTAGAAGCAAAGCTCAAAGTGGAAGGAAAAAAAAGAGCTTTATTGAATTATTGTCCCTCAGGACCACATGCATGAACACCCCGCTAACCCCTACTGCAAACACAAGCTCTGCTGTGGGCCTGAAGATGCCTAGACCAATACTCCGAAGGATAAAAGACCAGACAAACACACACACACACTGCCCAGTAAAATAACCTCTAACCTATGAGCCACCCCCAGCCCACCAGGCTCAACATACAAGCATTCACACACAGCAGCAGTGTGTTTATCTAAATCAACAGGAGTTTCCTTTCAGCTTCCAGCTGGTTTCATCGCTCACACTCAGGCCAATGAATATTTCAGCAGTGTTTAGGGTCTCCTGCACGTGCACTGTATCGTGCAGTGAAAAAAACACTTCTCCTCCTCCACTCCGTCTCACCCAACCATCCTTCAGAGCGTGTGCACTCCTGCAGGACGTGACACACATCCAGTGCAATGTATGTACACAGTGGTGATGCTGTGAAGTCAGCCAGAAACAGTGTCCACAGTGAGATGTGACTCATCTGACGGTTAACTCTATCCCGAGCTGAAGTTTGCAGATGAATGCATGTGACAGAGAATAGAGTAAGCAAAGGCTTTGTTGAGCTCCAGATCAAGAGTGACTGCAGCTTTCTGGGAATCCTGACAACTCACAAAGATGTGTCATCTTCTTCCAGGGTGTCTGACAGACAAGAATCCACTCACTGACTGCTTCACTGACAACTTGGGCTCCTCTTTCCAATTGATTTTGCACGGAATTCTCCACTTTTGTCCATTCCCTGCGACTTCAAGCACTCATTCAACAGCCCGGCGCGCGTGTTTCGAGCCAACAACCAGTCAGGAGTAGTTAGGGAGTGAATGCATTGGCTAATTTCAGGCTGAGCATCGATGTTAATACAATAACCAAGAGGGGGCTCAGCAGCGGCGTGTGACAAATGTAATGTAATTGCTGCTCCTCGTTTGCAGAGGCAATGGGCTGCAGGGTGCAGAGGAGGAAAAAGCAACATTCATCAGTGCGTAATCATGAAGATACTGATGACTCTGGCAGATTTTTGACAGAGATCATCATTACAAGTTACTTTGACGCAGGCAAAGTGAAGTGATGTGGATCCCATCCTCCCTATCCGTCTCTCTGTGTGGATATATATGATGCAAATTTAATGTCAGCATGCTCAGAGAAGAAAAACGTGACGGACACTTTCACCCCCCCCCCCCCTCTCTCTCATCCCCGCTTCTCCTTATGCATGATTCATGGCCCAAAGAGGAGCGCATGGCTCCAGAGGAACCGGGATGGGGGGGTGCTCCCCATCCTCCGAGGCACCCAACTCCTCTCAGAGCTCGCGCGCTTCAACCTCATCCGCTGCCAGCGCACCCACCTTCATTCTCTGGGTAATTCCGCACGGCGGTGCACGCGTGGAAAAGAAGGAGCAGGGGGGAGAGGAGGGGAAGGGACGGATAGATCCACAGGAGCCGCGGTGGTGCCATTTTCAGGCTGCGCTGCGCCCTCGCTGCATCCCTGTTGGCGCTGTGGAGTCGGTGAGCGCAGCCCTGCGATTGAGGAGGGAAGGAGAGAGCAGAGAGGTGAGGAGAGAGAGAGAGGAGGAGGAGGAGGAGGAGGAGGCGCTGGGAAGGAGGGTCCACGCACAGTCAGAAAAGTCCTGTCAATCAGCCGCCTCGTTCTGGGACACAGAGGCTTGTGGAGCGCAGCTGTCAAATACAACATAAATCATCAACTTATCAACTGTTTATCCAAGATTAAGAGCATTTTACTGATTACGGACCAGTTCACTCCCAAAGCTCCAGAAGCACTACAGTCATTTTAAAGAGGGGCAACTGTTCCCAGTTCACTAAAGGTTTCTTAGATGATTTTAAAATCATGCAAATGAACTGAAGCCATTACTTCATAGCTGGTATAATAAAAAAGTTACTTCAGATCGTTTGACATTGGGTTTTGTGGAAAGGATAAGAACAGTCAACATCTTACCTGTTGTAGTTGACAATGGAGACAGAGTGCAGTTCTGAGCAGACCGAAGAGGTAATAGTTCTTTCAGTTGTTATTGGATTCTCAGGGTTTTTTTTTTTTTTTTTTGCAAATGCAAATAGCAGCAGCAGCTAGCTGTAGCTCTTCCAGTGCAGCCCATGTCATGGTTTGTATTAGAGATGGGACATTTGACACTGTGACTGTTTCATCTTATTGAAGTAGGCTTGTTTGAAACACTATGAAATCCTCATAATTATGTGACTAATGTTGTTTGAGGCTTCATATGTTATAAAAGATAAAAAAATAATAATTAAAACTTAAGAGACTGATTCACAACTTTAGTGTCCAGCTTTTGTTCGGAAATCAAAACTTTATTTGTAACTGAAGACATTTTGCTTCACATCCAAGGCGCTTTCTCAAAGCGCCTTGGATGAGAAGCAAAATATCTTAAGTCAGCCAACATTAGATGTTTAGCAGGGTCTGTCTTTGAGGCTTTGAAGATTCAAATTACTATTTTTTAACACAGTCATTCATTCATTCATTCATTCATTCATTCAATCTTTATTTAGGCAGGTTAATCTCATTGAACCTCGAGGACTCATTTACAAGAGAGACCTGGCTACAAACTAGGGATAATGATAACAGCAACAATACAGCAATAGATTTTCCTTGGACAATCAACAATAGACAATCATAAGAGAGAAACACTTTT
>JARVGQ010001954.1:22342660-22357375 GCA_031762355.1 Hypsolebias martinsi | reverse complement strand
CCCAGGCCTCCCTTGCAAAAGAGATCTGTGATCTCAATGGGATTTGCCTGGTTAAATAAAGGTTAATAAATAAATAATGTTCGTGCTGCAGTTAGGCACTTTTTTTTAATACTACTAGTGCTTAGCGTATTTTTAGTTTAACATTTTCTTAGTTCATATTTTAGATCTTATTACCATTTTTCTTTTACATTTTATACTTTTGTTGGATGTAACTGGATCCTGTGTAGACAATTTCATTCCACCACATGTAGCACATGTGGTGCGTATGACAAATAAAGAAACTTTGGCTTTGACTTTGACACCTAAATGGATGTTGCGATCCCACTTATTTTTCAAGTCATCCAGCTCACAGTTGGTCAGACAGACGCAGGGTAACTTCACTCCCATCTTCGCTCCACGACAACGGACGAAACAATCAGAATAACACGGAGCACTCTCAAAGTTTTTCTTCTACCCATGCAGATGGTCTATGTGACATTCTAAAATAATTACAACTGTCTCCACATCCAGCTTTGACAAATACAAAGTTTCTGATACTTTTTATATTTTCTGACTGGGAGAACATGAAAAATAAGAAGGACACACAGAGAGTGCATTCATTGCCAAGGCCTCTGCTTTATCTCACTCTTTTAAGGACAGCGATCTGTATCTACTGCAAAATATAATGGATTTTTCCTTTTGACCATGTTCCGTCTTACCACCAAGGTCCATGAAATTCAATTCTGTATTTTTTGTGTAATCTCGCTGACAGATTATCAGCAGTGAAAACACGCTTCTGCTTTGTGTCTAGAAAAAAAGAAACCCTTGTATATTGATCACGTTCTAGAGAATACAAACAAGCAAATCAAAAAGTGTAGAAAATAAATTGACTCGGTGTTCAACAAGGCTTTCTCACTTCTCTTCAGATAAATGACTCCTTATAAAGAACAATTTACAGTACGATAAAAGATGAGCGTGACATCAGCAGGGCACAGCACACAAAATGTCTCCTTTGTCATGAAGATAAAAGGAGAAACTCTACTTTTGTCCCGTTATCATCGAGGTTTAATGATATGCTTTAGGCCTATTTTAAACTCTTTATCCAGCTGCTTGAGATCTATACTGCTGTGTCACTCAGCAATCAATATCTCTTACACACACACCCTGGGAGGAATTTCTCTTATCGGGAAACATCAGATCAAGCAGATACACTTGAATGCCTATTGGGGCCAGATTGACTCACAGCGAGGGGACTCTGGATCAATGTTTTTGCTGGCAAGCCAAACTCATCTCATTGTCTTGTGGACTAAAGTGTGTGTCCAGGGAGTGTTGGCCTGCTCAACCAGCTGTCTGCTTAATCAAGGCATATTAACCTTAGAAAAGGTGGTGGAGAGGATTGTAGGACAGCAAGAAGAGGCAGAGCGGGTTCTCTGGGAGGGAGAGGCCCCTGGTTGAGGTTCCCCGATGGGTTGAAGAGACAAAGGCAAGCGGCTGTGTTTCCAAACACAGGCCCCTCGCACTTCTCGAAGGTCAGGAACTTGGAATAATCTCGCTATAGCAGGAGGGATGAGGCTTTCTCAGGCGCACACACACATATTTAGGGATTAAATGACCCTACTTAACCCGAAAGAGGAGCGAATGGTGGGGTGATGCAGACGGAAGAGAAAACTGAAGGGAAAAATGTCAGGGTTACCGGGTGTGTGTGGGCATAAAGGCAAGAAAGTGGTGGGGGAGTGGTAAAAGAGGCATCATGTGATGTGTCTAACAGGCATTAAACAAAAGCACATTCGCTAAAAGGAAAAAGGGAAATCAAGAGCACAAAAAACTGAAAGTGATCAAGGCAGATTGTTAAACAGAGTATGCAGAGAGCATGTGTCATAAATGAGTTTTGGTGATCTAAAGGGGCTTTCCTGTCTGAACTTCCTCAGAGAAAGTTTCTCAGTCACAACCTCGTCTAATGCCACAGCACCAAAGGGAGACAAACAGATGACGGTCAGATGCAATAAACCAATCAGTCAATCTTCGGCTGTCTGTGAAAAGAAGCAAGTCACATTTCTGGACTGGTTCTGAGCACAATGTCAAGCCAGAAATCACTCTGTAGCAGTGTTTGATTGAAAACAGTAAGTTTAAATTATTCAAGGCCAATTGACAATTTATTATTATGAAGTGCAGAATAATGTCAGCTGTAGCCAAGGGGCTTCCAGCACTTGGAGTTTTGCCACTTTAAACTGTTGGGCTGTATTTGGATGACTCTCTCAGACTGTCAAGGTCTCCTTCGATTTACCCTCTGTGGGAAAACATCTCCATCTAGTGGACCAGCAGGATAGTCTATGAAAGAAAAGGCTGGTCATGAAGTAAATACCACAAGACCCAAAAAAGAAAAAAAAGAGAGAACAGTTGTTGTAAAGTAAGTACAGTGATGTCTTAACACATTTAAGAAGAGAACCGGCGGCTTTTGTGATTGTCAATAGTTGTGTTGTAGGAATAAGTTGATAATTTCTGAAAGAGAAGTACATAGTAAGAAAAAATGTTGAATTAGGAGACAAGGATACAAGGATTTTTATTGTCATTCCCATCACATGTGGTACATGAGGTGGAATGAAACTATGTACACAGGGTCCCAGTTACATCCAACAAAAATACAAATTGTCAAGAAAAACAATAGTAAGATCCGAGTCATGAACTAAGAATATACTATATTCACTAAACTAACAATACACCAAGCACTAATTGTACAAACACAATGCGCCAAAACAATAGCAGCACGAACATGAGTCTGTATGAGCAGATGAGGATGAATGAACACAGCAGCATGAAGTAATCAGCAGCATGAGATCATCATCTTGGATAGTCAGCAGCACTTATCAACAACCAACAGTGATGTTCACAGTGATTTTTCCTGTTTTAGGATTATACTCTCCAAATGCATATTTAATGAAAAATACAATATAATAAATAACAAGTTCAAAATAGTAAATATTCATGTAAAATTTGGATATCATATGGTGCATATTGTTTGTTGATAATAAGTCACATATTTTAAATTTACCTCTTTAGCATTAAGGAGCATTAAAATGTTTGAAGCAAGATCTAAAATAGTTCTTTAGGGAAAAACATGTATGCAATGCATATTAGATTTTTTATTTTGAGTTAAATATTGAGAAAAGCATTACATTATCATATTTCATATGTGCAAATCTTTTAAATTTTTGTTTGTCATATTCAAAGTTTCAATATCTGGGCACACACGTACCAAATGATGTCACAATCAATTATCATTTGTAAGGCAAAGCAATGACTTGAAATACAATGACTAGATTTTGAAGCTGATAATAAAGTCGCTTTGATTTACTTATTTAATATTAAAAAATACTTTTGATGAACAGCTTAAATTTACATTTCTGCATAAAGTCTATACAGTAATCACTCGTTTATCGCGGGGATCTGTACCCTGAAGCCCCGCGATAAGTACAAAACCGCAAGTAGGAATATTAGTACAAATATTAAGTAGTAGTTTATTTTAGTATGTATAAAGGTGTTTTTAACCCTTCCCACATGCTTGCAATATTCTAAACAATGTTTCTAAACTAAATGCTCTAAAAGAGCACAGAATGTCAGCTCCTTGCCTCTGGCTGCACTCTTGGCCACACCCACTTCTCCGCTCTGCACGGAGATCAGCTGATCAGCTGCATGACGAAACTTCTCCCGCAGCTGTGGGCTGCACACAAGTGCTAAATCATTTAAAATAATTTATTAAAAAAAATAATGCCAATCATGCAGCTCATCCATCAATCAGCCATTGTGTGTCGTGTCCAATCTTATTTGAAAAACAGTGATAGAGCAAGTCCGCAATAAACAAACCACAAAGTAGCGAGGGATTACTGTGCTTCTGTCACCAAAGTAATTAAGCAACATTTAATCAAAGTAGCCCTTAAGTATTCTGCATATGAAAAACATGTCTGGATTTACTGATAAAAACTACAACTGGTTATTGACAGAGCATTTCTGGGAAGAATGCATATTACTCACCTCAACTACCAACACATTAAACTTTAACTCATTTGTACAATAAGGTATAGCCATTTACGTACGTGTTCACACATGTTAAATGCATCAGTTTTAGATCTACATCCAGTAATTTCTTTCTGAGAGTTTTGTTAAAATTTATCCAGTGGTTTGTAAAAAAAAAAAAAATTGACTCAAATTTGTAAGTGTTAAGCAAAGATCTTGCAGAATGTATGATGGGCATGATGCTCAGCTACTGTCACACTGTTTAGTTCAATATCTGTAAAATGTGTTGAGGTAGAGCCACTTTTGTGTTTCCTGAACAATAAAACATGAGTGTTTAAACCACATCTGACATACATCCTCTGAAAAGTCTGAACTGACCCTCAAAATTAAGTTTTATCAGATGAGCTATGAACCTCGCGTGATATGCTTCAGATTTGAAACCTGTTTACTGTATTTTTAATGCCTAAACAAAAAGGAGAAAGCAGAAACACAAGGCCCTTCGCAGAGACAGAACAGGCATGCTGAATAAAAAGTGAACTGTCTCCTTCTTACTAATGGGCCCTTTTTACCAAATCCACGGAGAAGAGTGGACAATTTGCTGCTGAAAATGACACTGGCCAAAGACAAAGCTACTGAGGTGATGAAAACCCGCTCGATCTGAAATGATCACGCTGGATCAGCTGCGGCGCTGAACATCTTTCAACCGTGAAGCGCCGCATGCCGAGGGCCGCTATAATTAAAGTGCTTATTGATTAGGCCTGACGCGCTCCTGCATCCCCTGAACCGTGAGCCAGTCACTCTCACAGACATTCAAATCACCTCGGAGCCACAAGAGCAATGTCTATGCTAATGTGTATGGTAATACGTCCCCCAGTTTAAGTCGATTATTGACGCCTTCCCCTAAATGGACGGTTGATCCACAATTGAAGCTTTATGAGAGGACGTCAATACCAGATTGATAGCGGGGCATGAGGTCACTTTCATTTCAACTCCACCACTTTCTGCTAATGAATTGGGCATTACTTCATTAATTGAAACATTAATTGGAAAGTAAATGACGTTTCTCGATTCCAAGTGGGATTTGATGATATCCCTTGGTATCGAACGGTAATATACAATATTCATGCACAGGGACTCAAGAGAATAGGTCAGAGAGCCTCATTTGTTGAGCAACCTCTCATTGGTCTAATCTAAACGACTTTGCTCAAGCAGAGCAAGTCTGTGTGCAAAAAGGATAGTTGTATAGGTTAAATAAAGTCCCATACTGTGATAAAAGTTAGGATGGGATTCGGCACAAATTTGGATAAGTATATCAGTGTTTTCTGTGTTGGTGTTGAGCGCAACGCAAAAGATAGAAAGAAATCTTATAAAACATGCAATAAGTCTAAGAAAGGTTGGTGTATCGATCGTATGTATGACTCTACTGCACCCTCAGCACTTCTCTGGGTCTCACACTGACCTGCTTTGCTTTGCTCTTTGCAGAAGCACATCCTCAGGCAGCCAGTCTCCTTGTCTTCTTCTGAACGTACACCCTGACACATCCCTGGCTAAGACCTGACAGTTTGTCTTACTTTGCATGAAAAGAAAGGAAACATCTCTCTGATCCAAGCAATTCCATAAAAAATAAATCAACGCGTCTCTGCGTTGAATACAAGTTAAAATTAAACATCTATCTGTCTCTGGAGATGATTCCTTATCAAACAGAGAGGAGAAGCAGCTACATATATTCATCAGATGAAGCAGTCCTGTATTTACTGCTCTCATTTACGACATGCCACTCACATTGTATCTTTGCCGGCAGGTTTGTAGGATTTGCTTTGAAGATTATTTAGCCCTTTCTACGCTTTAATCTGATAACAGAAGCATTTATGTGGTCCAATAAATTAATTTTATTAACCTTTATTTAGCCAGGCAAATCCCACTGAGATCAAATATCTCTTTTGCAAGGCAGGCCTGGGCCTGAAGGCAGCCTAACATGCATGATTTGAACTGTAGGAGGAAAGAGTACCCAGAGAAACGATGACACATGCAAACTTCACACAGAAACACCCTAGGTCCAAACCAGGGATTGAACTCAGGACCTTCATTATGGGAGGCAACAGTGCTAAACACTAATCCACCATGCTGCAAATGACTTGAAGAAGCAGAAAAAAGCATAAAAACACATTTTTGTGTGTATGTGACTCATGCTTGAGGTACAAATCATTATCACAGAGTTGTGGTTTGAGGCAATTTTGTTGGGTTTCATTATTACTTTTCCCATGAGCCCTGAGAAAGATGTCGGAGCAAGGTTGGTTTGTGTGTTCAGACATGTTCTTAAGCATGTACCGGTACTTACTTGTCAGTGAGCTTCTCATTCATTACTTTGCAGTAGCTACAGAAGGAGGATTTGAAACTCAGCATGGATTGTAAACTCCAGTGATGCCACTTTCCAGTCTCTTGATTTACCAGAAGGTTAAGTTACATCTGCCATGTTGTCAGACAACTACCAGCCCTGGCTTTTGTCCAGAACAACAATTAATAAACAAAAAGGGAAAAAAAATTCTAGCAAGTATTAAATAAGCCACTAAAGAGATGGGGATGATAAGTCTTGAATACTGAGAAGCACCCATCAACAAACCTTGAAAACATGAGGACCGATGCAGCTTTTGTCAAGATCTCAGACCAGGAAACCAGAATTTAACTTTGTAGAGATGCTGAGGAGCTGAAAACAATAGTTGTGTTATTATCTTCTGCCCATAGATTAGTTTGTCCTTATTGCTGGTTGGACTCTGTCAGCGCTGTCCCCTTGTCATAATCTTGTTTGTGGTGTTCATGGATGAGATCTTAATTTACACTTGTACAGAGAAGAATGTCTGCTTTGGGAATGTCGAGGATGCAGCTATGCCTTTTACAAATGAGATGTTTCTGTTGGTGTTTTCAACTCATGACCTCTAGCATGAACTGTAACAGCTAACAGCCAAAATAAGAATGAACTCATCTAACTATATGTTCATGTTTCTCAACTGGAAAATATTAAATGCTCCTCCTGGGTTTGGGATGTGTAGCAAGACCAAACAAACAAGAGCCCAGAAAAAAGCAACTGAAATCAAAAACCTCTGTAGGGTGGCTGAGCTCAGCCTCCTAAATAAGATGAGGAACTTTAACTACAAGGGGCTTAAAATGAACTGCTGCTCCTCCAGATTGGAAGGAGTCAACTCAGGAGGTTCAAGTTTCACATCATGATGCCTCTTGGTTCTTGACAGTGTTTCTGGAACCTGACGTTAGGAGGAGACCTCAAAGCAGATGCAGAACTTGTTGAAGACATTATGTATTCATGCCTGTGAATGTCTTAGGACCTTCCAGGAGGAGATGGAGAATGTTACAGAGCAAAAGGACCACTTGATTCCTCTCCTAAACTTGTTACTTCTGCAAACAGATTTTGGATAAGAGACATAAAACCAAAAAATTGATGCATGAAATGAAAGGTACACACACATATTTCATTTACATTCCCAGGGCAAAACCAGAAAGAAATCTGAATTGATCTTGGCTCGTTCAGCAAATATTTTAATGATGGGTTATTTAGAAATAAGTTCTAGAGTTACTTATTTTAGCAGGGATGTTGACAAGGGTGCAGTAGCAATAAGTTGCCTTCCGTTCATGGGTGGACAGTTAGTATGGTGTTTATTTCAGCTGTTGTGATGTGAATATAAAACTTTCATTACTGACGTGCAAACAAGGCCAGATTAACCAAATGAACAACTGGGCAAGTGCCCAGGGACCCATGATCTCTAAGGGGCCCAGGGCAGTGAGCAAGCAAAATATCTGGTCATCTTGGAGCCCTGTGCTGCACAGAGAGACTGCTGCGCTTCCACCTCGACTCCTCCCAGCGCCGCTGCTGCAACTCTCGTTTTTTTTTTAAAGTCAGATCCTCAACTGCGCAACCTGTCAATCAACCCAGAAGGCGTGTCAGTAACTGATCAATCGACAAACTCAATTTGTCCCGAAGGTAAACGCTTCTTACCTGCTGACAAGCCCATCAGGTTTTTTTCTTGAGAAACTTATTGATTTAATTAAAACAATGTTTTTATCTGCTGTGAGATGATTCTAGCAGTTTTGCTGTTTTTTAATGAAGAATAGTACGACTTAAAATCGTTTATAAAACAGGAAGGAAAGCTTATTTTCCCTCCGCTTACCACAGTGAATGTTGTACTTTGCTATAAGTACGGCTACAGTATATTTATGGCATCAGAGAAAGCTGAGCGTCAGTTATCCACATGAAGTAAAATGGCATCAGCATCAAAAGAAGGAATGTTAAGTTTGAGATTAATCCAGTTTATGATGTCTGACCAATAACTTTGTATTGGCATGAAAAAATTAATTAAAAAAGCTCGAGGGATTCATCGTCTGATTTACAAAAGGCACGCAAATCAACATCAAATTTAAATCCTCTTTAAAGAAACATGGCTACACGATATAGCTTATTTATTATTTTCAAATGATTCTCCTTCACTTTAGGAGATTTAGGCCATTTGATAAATTTCGAATAAGCAGAAGTCATACTGGTTTTATGATTTATATTGGGAGGTTTCTTGAAGGAATCTTTGTTATAATCAGTAAATCCTTTGTCCCAAACATTCATTGATCATCTTGTTGCATTTGAAGTCAACTAAGTTACAGTCATTTAATTTTAATGTGGGCATCAAATCGTCACCTTTGAATATTTAATATACTGCATTTAATTAATTGAATCAGCTGTTGGTCAGGCTACTTCTTGTTGTGCCATTAGCTCTAAAATAGTTATTGAATCAAATGTTTACTTGCGTAGGTAAAACTAGATGTTTAACAACTGTTAAAATACACCAGAATGCAGGAAATGTCAACATGTTACTAAACATGTACGGTGTTAAAAGTGCATTCAACTTAACTCAGTCTTGATGATTTGCATCAACAAGAGGACATTGTAGCATTAATACTTCTATGAGCATTTGGATTTTTAATACATAAAAATACACTTGATAGAATTTTAAGTAATTTTACTGTATATTATGGTAATTTATTCTGTATTTGGCAGATTATGGTGATTCTGGGGTCGTGATGATGGGGCCCTTGAAGGTTGCTGCCCAGGGTACAGAGAAGTGTTCATCTGGCCCTGGGCAGATGTATTAGCTGACCAGCTCCCACGTGTAATGCTGTCTAGCAGAGTTTTCTTTTAGATTTAGTTCATGTTGTTTGTAGATCACAGCTTGTAAAGAGGGACTGAGAGAACAGAAGGAGAACTTCTTCATTTAACGATGGGTCTGTTTTGACTTTTAAATGTTAGCTAAATGTTGCTTTGGCTGCAGATTAGCACCTACATCCGTGCACTCAGTAATCTGCATATTTCAGACACTCTACAGTGTATACACACAGAGTCTTGATTAGAAGATTAATCGTTTTTTCTTCTTTCGAACAAAACATTCTTGCTTTTGTAAACAAAAGAAATACTACCCACAGACAGCTAAAGGCTGACTAGATGCAGATAAGTTGGGGCCTTTTGTTCTTCACTGGATGCTTATCAGAGGCCTGAGGAGGCTCTAATTAGATTCTACACATATCAATCTTTTAAAGTAAGGACTATAATGACGCAAGGGACAAGCTGTCAAACTCTGAGTACAAAAGGGCTACCAAGACTTCAGGAAAATCTATATCCAACGAGGATGGCAGTTCAGGGAACACAACTGTACATATAAATTCATATGCACTAAAACTGCAAGCACCGTGGAACGCAAAGCAAATTGTCTGCTATAATGTACAATATGACAAACCTTCCAAACTTCAATTCTCCAGGGGACGCTCTAGGTTTGGCTTCAGCAGTAAGTGTGAGCGAAGCATGATGAAATTACACATCTGCACTGCACAACATTTAAATTTAGGACCCCTTCAGTTGTTGATATCTATTCATTGATTACTTTCTGCAGGTTTTATTAAAATCCAATGAGCAATTCATGCGAAATTTTGGAGACACAAACACACACGTAGATGAACAAAAACATTATTTTCCGCTTTTGCCTTTTGAGGCAAGTGATAAACAGAACACATAACATTTTTAGTGATTTACCTGTACATCTGCACAAAAATATAAAGCTGTCACAGATGGTCTGAAGGATCCAGTACTGGAATGGCAAATATCTGATTGCAGCTACATCACTCATTTTCTCCTAGTCTTTATGTTGTGATTATGCTCTAATGCAGCAGGGCCCGCAGATCAATAACATAATTAGCCATAAAGCATATGCATTGCACTCATACATTATATGCCCGGCATCTCTTGGCATAGGTACTCAAAGGAATGACGGTATAAATAACTAGCAGCTATTTATTAAGCTAGGAGCAATGGCGGGGACTTGACATCCTAAAGTGTTTTTATAATCCACTGTTGGTTACAAGACACATTACAGAGGAAAATATCATTACCAGTCAAAGGATCAAGCAATAAATTGGATAAGCTGCTGACAGAGATATACACAGCATTCTTTGAAGAAATGATCATTGTATGTTCCTTTTCAAGCCTGTGATCTGGACAACCAAGAGACAGTCTCTCCAGAGTGTTCTCGGTCTCTCCAGGGTCTCCTTCCAGTCGGACATGTCTGAAGCACCTCGAGGCACCCAGGAAGCATCCTAGATGTCTGAACCACCTCAACTGGCTCCTCTCGAAGTGGAGGAGCTGCAGTTCTACTCCAAGTCTCTCCTGATAACCGAACTTCTCACCATATACAGTATCTAAAGTCCAGCTACCCTGCAGAGGAAACTCATTTCAACCTCCTGTATCCATGATCTCATTCTTTCAGTCATTATCCAGAGCAAAAAACCATAGGTAAAGGTAGGAACATAGACTGACTGGTAAACAGAGAGCTTTGCCTTAACAGCTCAGCTCCTTTTACGCCACAACAGACTGGCACAGAGTCCACAATACTGCAGATGTTGCATCAATCCATCTGTCAATCTCATGCTCCATTCTTCCCTCACAAACAAAACCCCGAGATACGTGAACTCCTCCACGTGAGGCAGAACCTCACCCTCGACCTGAAGAGAACCACCCACCCTTAACTAAGCAACAACCTTACATTAATAAGAGTGGACCAAACATTTGACTGTTCCACAGTTTTCTAAGAAGCAGCAGCTACAACATACACAGACATGGCAGAGCAGAAGAAGAGCTGTGCTGGAGTCTTTAAGCATTGTGCAGGATGAGCCTAAAACTGATCTAGAACGTAGAACTGAAATCTAACGTCTCCTACAGCAATCTGTGTAACCAGGCACCTTCATTCTCCTTCATACAACCCCAATCCAACAAACAAAAATAAAATATAAATTGGGACATTGAATGCAGTGATTTGCTGATGTTCAACCTCCTCATTTAATTCACAGTGAAACACAGGAAACACATCAAATGTTTAAACTAAGACGTGGAACCATCTTGAGAGGGAAAATGTAAATTGCAACTTTATTGCAGCAACATGTTCCACTAAAGGTTTGGACAATGGAAACAAAAGGTTCTAAGACAAATAAAAAACATCTGGAGGAACATTTTGTGACTAATTAGTCACATGCCTGTGTTTTGATTCTATATGGCCACCACAGCCACATCTCATGAGACGTATCACAGCTCGGTTTGTTTCAAGGATGACTCTCAGCTACCATCACATGAACTTTACCCCATTATCTGGAATTTGGCGTTTTCAGCTACAACCATGCTTGTGCTGGTTAGTGCAGCAGCCATCTTGATATGGGTCATCTCTAAAGGTCAAACAGTTGTAGATGTTTGTCCAATGATAACTTCCTGAGAGTTTCATTAAAAATTGGACAAATGGATAAAGAGAAATGTTTCTAACCAATAAACAGTGCTGATGCTCAAGTTTAAAATAAGATTTCGGTCCAGATCTTGTTCAGCAAGTACCGCTCCGGGTTGATGTTTAGGATGAGGTTGCGTTACGAACACATAAAACCTTTGTTAAAAATAAAATTCATTGAGTAACAGCTAATTGTATGGTCACTTAGCTGGAGCAGCCATCTTAAATTAAACTGACTCTGAAAGTTAATCAGTAGCACACGTAAATCTGATGATTACTTTTTGAGAGGGTCATTAAAATCTGTCTGGTGTTTTACAAAATATTTTACCAACAGACTAACAGGATTAACTCTTGGAGAGACTTTCTCGTTCTGCTTTAGCCTCTCAGCCACAGCTGCCCAGTATTCATTCCTTAAACCTTTATTTAGGCAGGTTAATCTCATTGAGCCTCAACGACTCATTTACAAGAGAGACCTGGCTACAAACTAAGAATGATGACAACAGTAACAGTAGATTTTCCTTGGACAATCAACAATAGACAAACATAAGAGAAAAATACAGATTTTTTTTTTCAAACACGTTAAAACAAAGATGTCAAAGTAGCAAAACAGACAGATTATAAGGCAGATGTAGAAAATCAAAAACAGGAACGTGCCTGGCTGCATAGCTGGGGAAAACATTTTTGCATGATCTTGACTAAAACAACCAGATTTCATTGCAGCACTGTACAATTAGAGGTACCACATCCTACAAAATGTAAATGGTGTCACCTGATCATGTAGGGACAGATGTAAAAGTAACACGTAAATAGTTTTGTATTGAAACACAATTCAATGAAATTTATTTAGATTTTATGTAAAGAACAAATGTGCTAAAATAATGTCCAAATGGCATAAAAATGGTTATGTCCAGAGTTGTGTGAATAAACTTCAAAAAGATTTTGTACCTAAATTTAGACATTTCAGTGATTTATTGATAAAAATGTGATGATTTACGCAATAAACAATATAATGCAAATATTTTTGTTTTGTGTTTATAATTTTAGAAAAAGATTAAGCAACAACAAAAAAAAGAACTTTAAAATGCTCCAAATCCTTTATTTTCTGAAAGTTCTGTGGTTGTGACACAATGAAGTCATCATATCCAAATTAGGTCAGTAAATGTGATACTTTTATAAACTTGAGTCAAACTCAATATGGAGTTATCTGCTGAAGACAAAGTGTTTTTCTTTGAATGTAATATTTTATTTAAACCACCCCCATTTTTCTGTTTATTCCCTTAAAGTCTTATTGAAAGTTACAATTTGGAATATTTCCAAAAATTTCCAACCTCACATGGAAAACTTCTGGAAAGTTTCCAGAAGTTTTTTGCTCCTTTGCTACCCTACCTCAGACTTATGGTAAACACTTTTTCATGAAGATCAAAATTAACCAATATCCCTTCAGATTATGAATAATTTGTTCTTAACCCAGATCACTGGTGGTTTTACTAATCCCCTCAATTGTTCAGTTTTGAACATTACTGCAGTACTTTAATAGGGGGGAATTTCATTATTTTCTAAAGTAAATGTATAAGAAAAAAAAACAGTTTATGAAGAATTAGCTAAATTACCTTCGTGGTTTTCTGGCAGTAATGAGACAGACACAATCTCGAGTTAGTAATTTTAACAATACAGTATACGTAGGCTCTGCCCACTCAGCTCTAAACTTAGGCCTGGAGAAGCAGCAGTAGAGAGGGTCACGCTAAATATAGCTGAGAGGCTTGAAGAAAGAGACTAGAGGGGGAAGAGGGAAAGTAAAAACCCCCCCACAATATTAAGACTTACCCGTGAGCTTGAAATACTGGAAATCTTTTCTCTTGTACGCTGTCCAACATCTCTTGCATCCCACAAACACAATACTCCATCACCATATACGTAAGACAGGAGTCAAGGAGAAGTTTAATAAACAAAAACTTGGAGCTGTTGAACTAAAATACAAAAGAATAAACCCTCAACAAAAGTCACTTTTATGGTGCATCTCATTAATATCAACATTTACGAGATTGAGGATATATTTTCTGCTTCTCTTCATTGTAGAGCACATCAACTAACTGAATCACATTCTTGTGTTGAAGTCTTCTTAGCAGCTGGATCTCCCTAAAGTAAAAAAACAGAGAATCGAAGACAAAGATGAAGCACAGCATCTAGAAGTACGTTATTAACAGTGGCTCACTTCTGCTGGAATATAGGCTAAAACCCAGGTTTCATAAATCAATGCACTGACATAATAATGTCACCATATAGTGCAGGTGTAATGCGTTTTATCACCGTATCAAAACATTTGTTTGGCAGAAAAGAATTGTTGACGGCGTTTATGTTTATGTTTGGGGCTTTGGTTTAATTAATATAGACAAAAAAAAAAAAAAAAAAAAAAAACAGCAAAGTGTTCAAGCGCAGCCACAGTTAATTACATGAGCTTTTGCATAAAAACACAAAACTGGAAATGTCAGTTTGCTATCCAAGAAATTGACGTTTAAATCATGAGTATGACAACTCACTGAAACTGCACATTCATCAGAGCAGAAGACAAAATGTTCTAAGCAACAGTAAAGTATGTTAACCACAAACTCAAAGAATGCCGTCAACATCCACACAAAGAACGCGCCAAGATTTGACCCAGGAACAGGAATCTTCTTACTTAAAAGTCAGAACAGAGGAGATTTTTTTTTTTTTTTGCTTTACTTTGTTGAGGCATAAAGCCTTTTATATTAAGTTATTATGCACGATATTGGATTTTTGGCCGATATACGATATGACAATATGTTATAACTTATTTGGCCGATAACCGATAAACAATACCAATATTTTTTCTTAGACCTACTTACAAAGATTACATAGCTTTCTCTGCTGTAGAATTAAAATACATTATTCT
>JARVGQ010001954.1:22278143-22288898 GCA_031762355.1 Hypsolebias martinsi | reverse complement strand
CCTTTAGGTTATCATCACCCAAATGCCACTTCTGATGCGCATCTGTGGATTAAATCTGGAGTCAGCTCAGAATGTCTGGTTCCTTTTTTATATTTTCACTTTATTCCATTCATGTATTTAATCAATCAATCAGCAAAGTTCTGTTATAGCTCAATAATGATGATGAGGATGATGACTGACGCCAACAGGAGCCACGGGGCTGTGCGTCCTGAGGTCCGTGCCATTCACCACTAAGGGAAGCTTCTGAGTGGAGACCGCCCCAGTCTCTCCTGCTGCTGCTGCTGCTGGTTTCACTCTCTCTCACACAAACACGCACACGCACGCGCGCGCCTTCACGCACACGCACGCACTTTCCCCCCACCGGGATGGAGGCGCCTCAGCCCGCGCTCAGAGCCAACGGAGAAGTCGCACGCGTCCGCACGGCACACATGGCTGCGAGCTGGTGGCGCACCTTTTCCACGTCCGTCTGGATCATAACGCTCGTTTCAAGCGCGAGGACGAGGATCTATCCCCCCAATGAAGGTGAGGAAGTTAGGAGGGGAGGGATGGGGGGTGGGTGGGGGGTCTCAGGTTCCAGTCAGCTGCGCGCGCTCCGGGGCGCATCCGAGGATGGTGAGGAGCGACAGTCACCAGAGAAGAAGTGACATATTCTGATGTTTCTGGCTTCTCTTTTGTGCGCTGACTGAGTTCCTTTGTGTTGTGCGCATTGTTGTGAAATACATATATATTTTTTTAATTCCCGGCTTCAGTTTAAAACGTTAAAAAAAAGCATGATTTGTGTAATAATAAAACTTATAAACTATAAGCAACCTATTTGTGTTTAATGTCTTGTAAAACAAAAGTTGCAACGTAAAGCAGTGGTTCTTCCAAAGGGAAGGTCTTCCACTTCAACTTTTTTTTTTATTAATTATTAGTCATGTTTTGAAGCTACTTTGACTATTTGTTCCTAAAACCTCTTGCATTTGTGAATCTGTGTGATTTTAGTGACCCTGCTGGACACCAGGACAGTGCCAGGAGAGCTGAAATGGGCAGCCAGTCCCTCAGAGGGAGGGGTGAGTGGGAGCTTTTTTTTTTATTTATTTAAAAAATAAAATTACAGATACACTGTTTACAACCTGCTCTCTTCTTTCAAAACACAATCTCTGCCTCGTGCACACAAACGCACACATCACACACACACACGCTTGGTTCTCTTCCCACAGCTTTTGCAATGTGCTGTTGTTCTCCAAGCCTAAGTGCTAATATGAGATTGCTGGCGTTGCGTTTGGCACAAGCAAAAGCACAAACCAGCTTGATGGTGGGTGTCATTTTTTAGGGATTTGTACTACAGCGCACTTGCCAGAATAAATCCTGGAGATATTTGTTTTATATTTTATTACATCCAGCTTATTTTATACTTTTTTTTTTTGTCAGTGTGATGTGGCAGCAACACATCCGCCATCTTTCTCTTCCTGAGCCACTTTGTTGGTTTAGGGGTTCTGGGTGAACTTGACTTTTGCCAAACTCTTGTTCCATCACATGCAGCTTGATTGACGGGGTCCTGGTCTTCACGTACTGAGCTTTAGATTACAGAACCCCCTCCCTGTATGGTCAAATGCAAAGCTTTCTTCCCCTTGACAGCTGGGACTGTTGTTTCCAAAGGAAGCTTTAAAGCAGACATCACACTCCATGTCTTCTTCCATACACACTGCACCACAACACACACTGGACAAGAACACACTGATAATGTCAATTTACATTAAAGATGAAATCAAGACTTCAGAAGGTTAAAATCTCTCAAATGTTTACTGCAGTGCAGACTCTTCCTGCAGGTCTGGTAAAAAATGTACATCACTGTTAATTTATCAGCTTGTCGGCAATAGGCCTGCATGGACCGCTGACAAAATATCGATCAAGCCCGGGATACAGGCAAACCACCCCCACCAGCGCCCCGCTCACTCAGTCTGCCACTCCCGGCCTCTCTAACTCTTTCTTCTCTCTCTGGACACGCTGAATTTAGCGTGTATACACTCAGTCGTAAGGAGAGAGCAGATTATTATTCAGTGGCAATAAAAAGCCAATTTGGAGCTGAGAGGCTCTGCGGTCATTTGACGGGTCACAATACAAGGCAAATAATCAGCCCCATTGAGATGGATGGTGCAGCGGAGGTTGGGCCCAAATGCCCCTGCAGAAGCCTTGAACTCCCAACAAACAGGAACTACTGCCCACTGTGGAATATTTATGCACCGTGGACGTTTTCCTGTGACAGCAGTGAGTTAGAGGAAGCACACCAGCATCTGAACCTGGTTTACATCATCTGTGAGGAGAGGGTCTCAGGTGGCCAGTTTCAGGTCATCTGAGCGCAAAGTGGAAAAAAACAATCTAACACAGCTTCGTTGCACAAACAGGGGCTGCTTTCTTGATGATTTTTTTTTTTTTTTTTTAAGTGAAAATGACTAAATTCCCAGTGGCTGCCCAGCAGGGATCCTGCTTCTCTTGGTGTTTTCAAGTGTTTTGGATCTCATCCGACTGCTGAGTTTTCCTGACCTTTTATATATAAAAGGTCAACGAGGCTGTTACAGGATAACTTACTTTAAATTTTACTTTCATGAATAAGAAGAAGCTTTAAAACATCCTGAGACTTAGGTCCTGATCAGGCCTGTCACTTTATTCTACTTTGGGTGATTCAATAGCAAATGGAAAGCGCTGTGTGAAGATATACACACAGTGACAGTCCACAGTGGGTTGTCACTGGACAACAATTAAGACATCAACAGGTATGCAGATGTTTTTGCAAAAAAAAAAAAAAATACACACATTCAATACAATACAATTTTTTTTTTATAAAGCACTTTGACAATAACACCGCTGGCCAAAATGATGACGTGCTCAGACATTTCAAATGTATTATTTTGACATTAACACAATTAATTTGCTTTGCTTTTTTGTAGCATTATATTTTAGTAAATTAACTTAGTTAGTTAAAACCCCACTTCAGCTGATCTGATTCAACCCATACCCATTGGTTATGAATTACGGTTACTTTGAAGATGACTTTCATGTTGTTTGTCTAAAAGTGAATGAGCATGAATTCATTTGTAGTATCGACTGGGATGCAGTTAATGTTCACGTAAGATGTTCCCTGTACTGGTGTGGTGACGTATATGTGTTCGCAGTGGGAGGAGGTGAGCATCATGGATGAGAAGAACATCCCCATCAGGACCTACCAGGTGTGCAACGTCCTCGAACCCAGTCAGAACAACTGGCTGCGGACAGACTGGATCCCTCGGTCCGGCGCTCAGCGGGTTTACGTTGAAGTCAAGTTTACTTTGAGAGACTGCAACAGCCTGCCAGGCGTCACCGGCACCTGCAAGGTACACAGAACACAACCAGCATTGAAGATTTTTGATAACGGTTGACTTTTTTTTTTAAATATACTTTAATGTTCATCATTAGTTAATCTGCAGACTTTTGTTGAAGAACCTTTTGAAAGCATGACTCCTGCTGATTACTCAGGCCTGACTCGGACTGACTCGGTGTCTTCTTGAGACAACAGACGAGCGCTAGCTGCTCATGAACTGACGCCTCGGCTCCTCTTTTCTCCATCACGATGTGCGTCTTGCAGGAAACGTTCAATCTGTACTACCACGAGTCAAACGAAGACCGAGAGAGCTACATCAAAGAGAGCAGCTTCAATAAGGTGGACACGGTGGCAGCAGACGAGAGTTTCACCCAGGTAACGTTAAACATCTGAGTCGGGCTTTTACTTCTTTATCCTCCCACGTCCTCTCACTTTAATTTGCTGCCATGTGGAGAATAAAACCTTTTGGCACTTACCACTAATTTTCTGACGTGGCTTACAAGCACTTTTATCTTGAATGTCTGTTTCGCTGTCCTAGGACTGCGGGCAGGGTGCTTTTGCTTAGCTGTTGTTAGTGTCAAGTGATTTAAGTGTTTGAGCGTCCAAGCTTATTTTTTTTACCTTTGAAATCAATACAGAGTTAATCTGAACGAGAGCAACGTGCTGGAAATGGGAACATCAGTCATGGCTCAATTGAAACTCCCACAAACGTACAAATTGGATTAATAAGAACGGACACGTTTTCCTGTACAGTCCAATTAAAGTAATTCTCTTCCCACTCAGGTGGATGTCGGAGACCGCATCATGAAACTGAACACAGAGGTGCGAGATGTACGAGTCACAACGCGGAAGGGCTTCTACTTGGCCTTTCAGGATGTTGGCGCCTGCATCGCTTTGGTTTCCGTCCGAGTCTTCTACAAAACTTGCCCGCTCACCGTGCGGAACTTGGCAACTTTTCCCGACACGGTCACCGGCGCTGATACATCCTCGTTGGTTGAAGTCAGAGGTTCATGTGTCAACCAGTCAGAGGAAAGAGAGGAGCCTAAAATGTACTGCGGTGCTGACGGAGAGTGGCTGGTTCCTATTGGTGGATGTTTCTGCAAACCGGGACATGAAGAGAAAGGCGGCGCATGTAAAGGTAAGTAGATGCTGAAGTGCATGGAAAGTTTTTTTTTTTTTTTTTTGGTTGAACAAAAAGTCATTGATAACTTCTTGGCATTGTATCTCAGTCATTGTGGGCTCTTTATGTCAGCACTTGGAACTCAGCAATAACAATCGGTGATTGTGAGGCTCACAGGCTGGGAAATACTGTGATCTGCTGTGTGCAATGATCTAAAAACGACTTTATTATTCACAAACATTACTCAGTTTTAAGATATGTCAAATAATACATATAGAAATCCTGCTGTAAACGAGCTGCAGCTGCTGCTAATGATGAAGTGGAACACTGTGTTTCAGCAAAAGTAGTTCATGCCGACTAGGGACCCGAAAATCCCAGGTTCAATCCCCCACCATTCCCACTGTGGTGTCTCTGAGCAGGACACCTAATCCCTAGTTGCTCCCCGGATGCTTGCATAGCTGCCCACTGCTCCACCTGGGTGTGTCTCAGGTGCGATGGGTTAAATGCAGAGAACTAATTTCACCATTGTATGGGAACATGCAATGATGACAACACATAGCACTTATTATTATCAAATTAAAACCAGCTCTTTCAAAGATGAGGAGCAACTTTGTGAATAAAAACATGATTTCTGTGCATTAACTTAACTTTACAAGAAAAAGCTCAAACATCCAGGTATGTCATCTGGAACTTTTTTTTTTAAGTGAGAAAAAGTTTCGTCCCCCATCCAGAGGACTTCCTCAGTCTACGGCCTGCTAACTGGATCTGTTGATAGCCTTCACTGCTGTGTTTCAAGCCAACTTCCTGTTAGAATCTCAAAAGTAGACTTTTAACACATGCAAAGCACACCCATCCAAAACGATCAGTCATCATGTACAACAACCAAATGTTTTAGGCCAGATGGCCTACTTGCTACTCACAGATGACAACCAAGGCCAAAGTGGTTCAGTAAAAGTGTTTTGTAAGCTCAGTCATCCAAGTAGACAACAACAAAAAGGTTAAATCATGTCATCTGGACCAGTTTTTTTTTAAAGTGAGAAACGTTTTGTCCCCATTCCAGAGGACTCCCTCAGTCTACGGTCTGCTAACCAGATAGCCAACCCAGATTAATTCTAACGGGAGGTTGGCTTGAAACTCAGCATGAAGGCTACTTATGGAACAGATCTGGATGGCAGGCCATATACTGAGGAAGCCCTCTGGATAGGGAATGCAATGTTTCTCACTTAAGGAAACTGGTCCAGATGACATGATTTACCATTTTTTGTTTTCACAAGAAAAGGCATGATTTTTTGGGGTGAATATAAAAAATGATACTGTCCAACATGGCTGTGGGGGAAGTGGTGGGGCAGAGGCTATACGTGGGCCTGTGATCGGCAGGTTGACAGTTCAACTCCCCAGACCTACAACGTCAGTATGTGGGTGGGAAAGATGAAACTCCTACACCTGCCTCCACCCCCGTTTGCCCCACTCTGGGCCCTTGAGCAAGGCTCCTAACACCCACCATCTACTCCCCCGGTCGTCCTAGATGGCAGTTCTCTGCTCCACACAGAGCGCTGTTGTAGCTTTGTGGTCCGTGGTTGCATCAGGAAGGGCATCCGGTATAAAAACAATTGCCAAATCTTTGTGCAAGTTAGTTCCCACATGTAAAGTTGTATTTGGGCCAAAAACTCTGATCTGGCCCCAGCCCGTAGCCATAATTTCTGAACCCCACCCGACCCGATGAATTAACAGTAATTACAGGTCAGAACCCAAAAAAAAACCCTGACATTTTTAACTAAGCTTTGATTCCTTGGTCATTAATGGTCGGTGGAGGCACAGCTGATTAAAAGGGGCAGAAGATCAGAGCTGAGCGGGTTGTTTGTCCTTTCATGGTCATCAAAGTGCATTAAAACCGTTTCTGCCTGCATTCTGCATTATTCAGACACAGACCCAGCTCTGACATGACTGCTTTGAGATCTCACTTGTTTGGGTCGTCTGCCGTGCACGTCCGCTGAGTGCAGCGGCTCAGTTTAACGTCCATTTGGGTGATGGATCGCTTCCTGGCAACATAGTCCCATCTGAAGCTTAACTGATCTTTAATTTACCTCTTTCAAGGCCGGTCAGTTCGCGGTGAAATGGCCGCGTGAGGCTGGTGAAGGTATGGTATGGCAAGCCGTGTTGCCATATAATTGGATTGCAGCTGATCCGCTGACGCAACCTAAAGCCTGACACCGACCCGGCACGCCCATCCAGCACTTTATCATTATCGATTTTTTAACATTTAAAGGATGTGTAGACTGTCTCAAGAATGTACAAAATGTATTATGTGACAAGAAAGTAATATGTGTAATATGTGACCTTCACAATAAGTGTTGACACATACAAAAGGTGGTGTTTGCACCTAATTTGGCATCCATAAATAAAACCTGGTTATAGTAGAATAAATAGATAAATCAAATATCCAACTCTCACCACCTCTCTGCTGTGCTGATGCTCCATCTCCAAAGTTCCTTCATGTAAAAGCCATAAAGGTTTTAGCCATGGCTGTTACTGTAAAAACACGGCAGGGTTGGGCTGGATTTAAGTGGCTGTTGTTGCTCAGCTATGGCCAATTCTTGTTGGTGGAACCCCCACAAAATTTTATTTTATTTATTTATTTTGAAATTTCCATCATGGACAGAACATAGGAACTCTAACAAATGCCTCTTCAGTTTTACGTCAAATTAAATGACTAAACACTCACAGCAACACCTAAAATTTTGCACCAATGCAAAAGTAACAAATATTTTTGGGTTTCCAAAAAAAAGCTTTGCATAGCCTTTAGCCACAAATGTGCCATCGTAATAATTATCCCTTTTTAAAAAAATCCCCAAAATGTACAAACCAATCATTTTACTGTTCGTACACAAGCTAGTTGTTTTGTATTTTTCTTCAAAGTTTTTTTTTAACAATCTAATAAAAGTCATTCAGCACTCAGCGATCAGAAAATGCATTTTCTCTATTTACTTTTGCACGACTCACACTTGGTTTCAGCTGACAAACGTATAGGAGAAAAGTATCTACAGTGCTTAAGATTAAAAGCCCAGTAAGATTATCATCTCCTGTTAAACACACATCTGTCAATGAACAGCCTGCTGTGCAGATTGATGAGCTCCTGCCATCACTTTTCTCTATATTTAAAATCTTGCAGGCTTGCTTTGCTTAATAAGTACACCTCATCCTCATTAATGGAAATTACCTTCACGCTGAATCTGCACATTGCAGTCTATTTGAATAAGTCACGATCTTTCTGACTTTATGCTCTTTAAAATAAAACGCTTGTAATTATGGAGCAGAAATCAATCTAATTTAGGCTCCTCGTGCTGCCCTTGATGTTTAATGCAATGACTGCTCAGGCTGCTTTTGGTTCTGAGTGGTGTCCATCTAGCCGCATCGACTGCTCAGAACCACGTTCTTTTATGAAAATGTTCAGATAGAGACCCATCGCATTGCTTATGTAATATATGCACAGAGCAATTCTTTTTGAGTTCAACCAATTATCTGTGTTTGACCTGTGACCAGAGCATCACAGCAGCGATGTGTCTATCGAATCGGCTTCGGTTGCACTTATTTGCATAGAAATTGTCATCGATTGAAGGAAATAGCCTCTCAGCTGCTGTGCCACGAAAACAGTAGTGTCAGATAAAACAACACTGGCAAGATGAAAATCTGGACTTGTGGCTTTGCATCATCTGTATCAATACCACCAACAAGACAGAAGCATGCAGCGCGGAGAAAACGTGTAATCAGTTTGTTTCGTATGAAGCAGAGGAGGAGTGTCGCTGTGATCGCTCATCTGAAGTTGTCAAGGTTTTGGGCATTCCAGGCTTTCTCCTCCTCTTTTTGTCTTCTTCGTCGTCTTCTACCACTTATCAGCAGTCAAGTCATGGAAGCAACAGGTTCAGGAGAGAAACCCAGACATCCCTCTCCCATGGACACTTTAGTTTGTCCTGGGAGACTCTAAGGTATTCCCAGGCCAGAGAGGATATACAGTCCCTCTTGTTCTGGGTCTTACCCAGGACCAGATATACCCGGAAAACCTCTAAATGGAGGCATCCAGGAGGTATTCTAATCAGATATCCAATCCACCTCAACTGACTCTTTTCAATGTGGAGGTGCAGTGGCTCTATGCCAAACTCCCCCCAGACGACAGAGCTCCTCACCCTATCTCTATATAGAACACCAAAATGCTTAAAATTAAATAAAGCATTATGAAATAAGTATCTAAGCTTGTTATTATGAAAAATTTTCATTTTTATTATTTAATTTCATAATTGTGTTTTTCATGACGGCTTATTTATTTTCATGATGCCACTTTTCAGCAGAATGACGTCAGCTGTCCATCAATGTCAGTGGGTTGAACCTGCACGCCCACTGGCTGATCATTCACTGGTTGATCCATCTCCCGCTCCATCCTACCATCGCTCTCGTACAAGACGCCCAGATACTTCAACTCCTCTCTCTGAGACAAAGTCTACCCTCTGACCCAGAGGGGGCATTCCACCCGTTTTCGGTCGAGAATCATGGCCTCAGGATTAAAGGAACTGACTCTCATTCCAGCCGACACTCAGCTGCAAACTGCCCCAGTGCACGCTGAAGGTCTTGGCCTGAAGATGCCAACAGAACCACATCATCCACATAAAGTAAAGATGAGGCCCTGAGGTTCCCAGTGCAGACACTCTCCTTCACTGTTTCACAAAAGCCTGAGACCACCACAAAGAAGATCAGAAACAAGGGACAGTCCAACCCGCACTGGGAACAAGCTCAACTTCGTCCTTGTTTTGTTTCTCAGGTTTTTGTCGACCAGAGCGAGATGATTGTTGTAGCTGCAGCATCTGGCTCTAAATTATCTGAGCTCACTGGGATCTCTGCATAAGGCTGAGCTGATCCATTTTTTCTTATTGGACAATTAATGGCACTCAGTGACATTCATGATCAACCTCCTAATCCCTGGGCTTTGTCTGCTGCTTTTGTTTTTTTTTTTTTTTAAACGTATGTGCTCCTTGTAGATTCCTGAGTGTACTGCCTTTATCTTCTGAACTGAACTTCATATAATCCTGTTACACTTACCTTACCTGAACTCCTCCACTTAAAAAAAACCCAGCAAAAGAAAAGAAGTAAGAACCCTCTCATCAATAGATCCTCAGTTTTTAGTTCACCTCTGGAAACAATACTAACCTCCACTCCGTCCTGCCGACAGATGACGTGACTTTTCACTTCCTGTTCCCTACAAAATTAATTTGATGTAATATCCTGTGGATTTTTGGTTTCAGCTTTATTCAAACCCTGAGCTTAATAAGAGTCACAATGACAGGGATACTGAATGAAAGATCAGCAGCTGAGTAAAACTCGAGGGGGAAAGTGCACACAAAAATATAGTGTGGAAATCGTAACTTGGCATCACCTCAAACCTTAGTATGTTTGTGATGAACATAAACACCACAAAAATTCTAGTCTTTTTTTCAAGCGTCATTACCACAGAGTAGATTGATTCGTATTTAAACAAGTAATGAAACATGTCAAATCAAAAACAATCTGGTCGTATTTGACAAGTTCATTACCCAGTAAAGATTACGCTATTAGACTCTGCAGTTTATGAACCCAAAGCTAATTATTTAAACAACCTGCTTTCTATTCTATTTATTGCTTCTTCATCTTTTCACTTTCTTCCTCCACCATTTGTGTAATTAAACATCTCCATCAGGACGAGATGAGTGCATTGGAGAATTTTGTCCACACACACACACAAAATCATTTGTGGGGAAAAAAAAACCCAACAATGCTACATCCCAGTTTCAACTTGCAGAAGTGATTTTCCATTGGCATCATTATTGTGGAAAACAAGTCCCATTTCCAGTTACTGTGAGGAAAAATGGGTCAAAAGTAAATATCTGCAGTTTTGGAAACAACCATGAAGTACAGTATTCCAAATGTAAATTAAGTCCAATAACTTCTTCATGCCAAAGTCTGAAACTAAGATAATCCATTTTATGTTTAAAAATGTCAAAACAACAACAACAACAACAACAACAACAACAACTGTACTTCTATTCTGAAGCTGAATACATTTTGCTTCCCATCCAGGAGGCTTTACCAATTCAAATATCTGGAGTGTGTGGAGAGCCAAGCTTTATAGAAGTGCATGAGAGGCCTGGTTGAGTTCCAAGATTCAAATGCAGAAATCATATTGAGAAATGATAGAGTTAAAGGTCCACTGACATGATATTTGAACTTTGCATAAAATGGCACAACATATATATGTTGTATAATTCAACTA
>JARVGQ010001954.1:22249434-22260654 GCA_031762355.1 Hypsolebias martinsi | reverse complement strand
ATTTTTAAAGGTAAGTCTTTTTGAGACATGATATATATTATCCCCCCCCCCCCCACACACACACACACACACACAGGAGCCTTACCTGCCGTCTTGTCCAGGTTTGGAGCTGAATGAGTGTTTGCTGCAGGTGATCTGAGACGTCCACAGCTGCTCATCTCCTGTTCTCTGCTCCCCTCGCGGGGCCAGCTGGTGACACCTGAGTGGCAGACACCTTCGCCACCCCCTCGCCCCATACATTTTTTATCATCCCTGATCTTTGGTCTTTACTCTGACAGCATGCAACGTCGGCCATTTTCGTTGTCTTTGAACTTTGTTGCTTTGCTCTTCTTTCCGTTCTGGATGTCTCTGCTCACAGAGAGCAGCAAAGTCTTAGCGTTAGTTTTGCAGAGGGTGTTCTGCAGCTAAAGGTCTGGCATCAGACGCTTTAGGCCCTTGGCCCTGATAGCAGTCAGTGTTGTCTACGTAAACCGTAATGTACAGTGGCCCTGAGGTGTAAACAAACAACATTTGGAAAACAGAATTACATTAAGACAAACCGGGGGTGACATGTATTTTAGATTAACAGAGTGGATAGCTGACTGAGGGACTCAATTTATTTTTTTTGCTAATTTAAGCATAAAACATATTTTGATATTATAAAAAAAGTCATTGGATGGGAACTATTATAAATAATGCTATTAAAAATCTATTTTAAAATGACATTTTTTAAATTTTTATTAGTTTTGTAACTTTATTTCACCAAGCATGAAAGTTTGGGACATGGCAGTAAACCCAAGATGCATTTAAAATTAGACTGAATTATTTTAAATAATTCATCTTGTGAACATAAGGTTGTGTTTTATGGTAGAGGTGAATCAAACATATGAGATTAACTAAATAAATATTAGCCCACCTTAAAAAAAAAAAAGACATTATGGCATGGGGACCCAAAAGGCACCCAATAGTAGGAATGACCCTACTGAACATTGTTCAGATTTATGTTAATAAAGTAAAAATTAATACATAAATAAACAATAAAATAAAACACACTTCCTGTTTTGCTTAATGTAATTCCATTTTTCACCACTTTCGCTTTGGCTTAATGTAATTCTGTTTTTTTTTTATGTAATATGTTTTTTTCAAAGGTTGTTGTGTTTTTTGATATGTAATTTAATTTTTTGAGACATAATTCTTTTTTTTTTTTTTTCCCCAAAATGTTGTTCATTTACACCTCGGTGCCACAGATGATCCAAATCCACAACTACAGTCATGCGTCATCTCTCCCAGGTTACTTTAAACCTTTGTGAGGACTCAGTTGCAGAACTTACAGTTCCTACAGTGGAAAATAATCTCTTGTTTCACATAAAGGGATTTGAGTCAAGATGCAGAAGAGGGAGAGCAGCTTATGGAAGGAACTTCTGATAACGAATTACTTTAGAGGATTCATACTTTATTATTTGTTCAATTAATTATTTAACGTGTGCTTGTGATATTATGTTCTGTGCGATTCATCCATCAGTTAAAGAACATGAGGAGACGAGCTTAAAATCTCCTATGTGGGAAAGAGACAATCACAACAAATAAAAGTTGTTCAAATAAAAGATCTAACATTTTTTTGGAGGAATGCAAATTTCACTTTTCATGCCAGAATTTTAGATTAAAATTATCTCAGATTGAGAAATGACCCTTCTGGTAAAACTTTCAAATTTATATTTTGCTCACTCTCATGCAATTTTACAAGATGTTTGCTCAAAGTGTTTGTTGTAGGTTCCTCTCAGCTACTAACACACCAAAGTTTAGCTTAATATATGTAAAATTGACAGAGGTACAACCATTTTTATGTTTGCAAAGGTTGAGTATTCGTGGCTTTCATCTTCGATTGGACTGACACCAAAAGTTAAAAAGTTACAGATGTGCATTCAATATTTATTTTCTGAAACTTTTATTGGGATCCATCCAGTGGCTCATGAGCAATTTTGCTAACAGACGAACTTGATTCCACCATTTATTGTTGAAGTTTTAAGCAACAGTTTTGCACAATATGTCTGTTGGGAGCCAGTGTCAGCTAAAAGCACACCTAATTTTACCAACATATCTGTAAAATTGATTGAATTATAGCCATTTTTTTTTCCTGTTTTCTAACATTAGTTGGCTGCAGCAGCCATCTTGAATGGGTTGGCTACAAAAGTTAATCAGTTGCAGATTTATACTGTAATTACATTCTGAGTTTCACTGAAACAGACCCAAACAGTCAAACAATGTGGACTCCAAATAGTTAATAGTCTATCTCACCACACGCATGCACATGCACACATGCACAGAGAAAGAGGTGCTCCTGGCAGTATTTTACGTGCTGTGGCGCATTCAAAGAGCCTCTGGAGGCCGACGGGCTCCATCTATTTGCTGGATCCATTACATTCATAAACTTATAAGAGGCCTTAGCGTATTTGGCTTGGCAGGCCAGGATTTGCTTCCTGCCACGTTCCCTGCTCCATTATGTCGGTTTGTTAGCACCTCCGGGTTTCAGGACGTGACTCTTGCTGCGAGCAGAGCTTCGGAGGAGTGGGGTCCTGATTTTCTCCGCTCAGCATCTTTTGAGGGTGGAGATTTGTAAAAGTCATCACTGATCAACGAGGAGATGAAGACAAAAGAGAGTTGACGTTCAGGTTCATGTGGTGGATTCATTCATCTCCTAACAGCCTTCAAGGGCAGCTGCATCTTTTAAAAATGAACGATTAAATAAATAAATACAGGTAGTCCTCGACTTACGATGCAGATCCGTTCCCACGGCGGCGGCGTAAACCGAATTTGATGTGAGTCGGAACATGCATGGTACGCGGCGTCATAAACACGGTTTTTTCAACGTAAGACAAAACCAGCGTACATTCTGTACCTTAAGCCTGTACAGTGCTGTATTTCCAAGTGGTTAGCTAACACAGTACCCTACATATTATCAATTATTATTACGTTTAGGAGCCATAATGAAGGACAAAAAGAGTTAATGGCCTACCGGGATGCTGGTGACGCCGTCCTTCTCGGTCCAGAGCGGCGTACAGTACAGTTTTCCTCCGCCGCTGCACCGCGTACCGTGTGTCCGACCGCAGGCTCTTGTCTTCGGTCCATCCGAACGAGGCCTCCTGCTAGCTCGTGCGTCTGACTGCAGCTGTAGTATTCCTCCGCCGTAACAAACAGAGCTGCTAAGACTGTAGCTCACGCCTTTCACCCGACAATAACTTCCCCCAACTTACCGCTCCCTGCCCCCCCTTCCCCACAACAAGATGGACGCCAGAGAGCGGGAGGAGTCCACAGGGTCTTAAAGGGAAAGGTATTAACACCCCACACACAAAAGAAACGGCACAGTGTGTAACTGAAAAAAGGCTATTGAAAGTCAAGGGGAGGTGTGACGTCAATGGGAGGTATGACGTAAGTGCGAAACGTCGTAACTCGAGACCATCGTAACTCGAGGACTACCTGTAAAGTAATTCACTTCTGGAAAGACATTTTCTTCATGCTTGTTCCTGCACACCAAACAAGCAAGACAGAAAATGTGAGCTACATATTATTCCACAATCAGTCCAATCAGTGATTTATAACAAATAATCCGTGCTGCATCTTAAATGACTGTTTATGGGGGAAATATGTCTGTTTTGGTTTATCTGTTCTAAAGTTTTGATTACTGTTGTTTAATTTATTTATATAACATAATGAGTCACTCATGTTCTTCATTTCCATGTCTTTGCAGCCTGTTCTGCTGGTTTCTACAAGCCCAAGTCTTCAGATGATGAGTGCTCCAAGTGCCCTCCTCACAGCCACTCACTCAGGGACGGGGCCAATGTGTGCGAGTGCCACATGGGATTCTTCCGTGCCGACGCTGACCCTCCCTCCATGGCCTGCACCCGTAAGAGCACAGACCCAGACACACGTAAACAGTTAACGCAGAAGGAAAAACACTGACGATGAGTGTGTGCAATTTTCACCAATAAAAGGAAAGAGCGCGATCATTGTTTCGCAAACTATCTCGTCCGAACAGGAGGCGACACAAACATGTCTGAATGCCACCCCTGTTTCATGATCCCATTACTTATGACTAAGCTCCCATCTACATCCTGTCTGGCAGTGATAACTGAAGACGTTGAGGGAAGAATAGATGTCTGTGCCGTAGATTTGGAGACGATGGCATGTGTGTGTTAAACTCAATTATGCCGATGCACAGCGCATGGTTTCCTCTCGCCTGAGAGAAAAGTGAAACACATTATACACACAATCTTTCTCACACGAAAAAAAAAAATAATACCACAGAAAAAACAACCAAACCATCAAACGCATGTCATAACCACATGGTTTTCAGTTTTGTGCCAGATGTTAACATGCCAAAGGAAGAACACCCTGCCCCCCCAAACACACACACACATCTCTCCATGTTGTTATTCTTTCACTTTCTTTATGCTATGTGCACATATATATGGTTAGTTCATGCTTACGTTTACCCCCTTTATCCTCAGAGCCACCATCAGCGCCGCAGCAACTCATCTCCGTTGTGAACGAGACATCGGTGGTCTTGGAGTGGGCCCCCCCTCGTCGACTGGGAGGACGAAGTGACACCAGTTACAGTCTGGAGTGTCTCATCTGTCAAATCGGGAGTCACGCTCAGAATGACGGTCGAACTTTACAGTGGAATCGTTCTGTTTCCCAGCCTGAGATTCAGCACGGTGGAGTAGGAATGCAATCAGACCAGGGGATTGTGGGACCTGAAGTCCAATTAGGCAGAGGGGTTCTCCAGAGCAGGACTGGAGATTACCCCTGGCCCAGTTCTGACTCCATCTCTAGCTCTCAGCTTTGCCTGCCCTGCGGCTCAGACGTGCTCTTCTCTCCGGGCCAGACCGGCCTGCACACCACCAGGGTGGTGGTGAGCAAGCTCAGAGCCCACACGCACTACACCTTTATTGTGCACGCACTCAACGGGGTTTCTCAGGCCAGCGGCGCAGGGGCATCACTGAGTGTGTCTGTTAGCGTCACCACCAACCAAGCAGGTGAGAAGCGTCGTGTGAAAAATGTGTTACATTGTTAAATTGAGCAACAAAACCACATCTGGTTATGGACGGGCCCTGAAAGTGGGTCAGCCGATTAGAAACTGCTGCAAAAGGGCCAAGGTCCCGCGAGCAATGGACAAAGCTGTTGTACCATGAAATGCACACGATCTGGATGTCTGTGTGCATGATGGATATAATTATCTGCCAAGAGGAAACTAACTGGAGTTTGTTTTAACACGGACCATTTGTTTATATTGGAATTTTATTCTTAAAAAAAAAAACAAAAATCAAAGGAATTAGTTAAAATCTTCTGGACTAAGGTTTTGACTATGTTGTTATTGTGAATGAAAAAAATAAATCTTACCTATTGCAGATAGATGCCAGTTTGGAGAAACCAAATTTAAAATGGACTGGAATGATGAGCTAACGGCTAGTTCAAGGGCGGGGCTGAGTTTAAAGTGGATTTTTGTCATTTTAAAACAATTGCAATTTAAAAGTAATCAATAGCAATTTATGCAACTCTTAGGTTCTAAACCTTTACATACACCACTATCAATTTTGCATTGCACAATTATTTTGGTATATATCTCTCATACAGTTTTACCAGAAGAGCTATTGCTAGCTGCTGCTACTGGTACTTGTAAACAACCAAAGAATAGTTTTACAAATAACAGTGTATTATAAAGCTGATGGTTCTGTATATATCTGTTTAGGTGTTGTTGTCCATTCCAGTCTCTTTGCTTGGATTAGCCATAAACTTTTCAGTCCAGTCAGAATTCAGCTCTTAGTTATTGAAGCGATCCACATCAGGTAAGATATTAATTGTTTACAAGCATTCGACAGAACCCCATCTGCGAGGATCTGAGCTATCATCATAAAATGGATTTGATAAGGAGAATAAAATGTTCAGGAAAAGTTTAACCAGTTCAGCTGATTCATTTATTTCATTTCATTTATGTGGCACCAGTTCTTAAACAGAGCTAAATGATTTAAAAAATAATCTGGCTAAGAAAACAAATGGATAAAAACAATTAATTCAAAGCCCACTGGCCTAAAACGTAGGGTCTGACAGTAGGGAAGGAAAAAACTCCCTCTGCGGTGCTACCCGCTGTAAATTTGATTTTATTTGCTCTCTTCCTGCCCTTTCCTCATTGGTAACTGTTGGCTCTTACTATCACTGTTGTAGTTGCCATAGTTATTACTGTACTCTGTCCTCCTACACTTAACAGCAGCTGAATTAATTATAGGGGCTGCTCTCAAGAGGATGCCAAAGTATTCTGAAAACTGTAAATCATTGACTTCAATACAATTAGACGGAGATGGTAGACGGGACCGATAGAAAGGATAATAAAAAAAACAAATCATAACAGTCAGACGCAGAATAATAGAAACGCGTAACGTTGAGATTTGACAGCGCTCCTAAAGTTGGAGTTTTTCTTGTTCTCTGAGCATAACCACCAAAGTATTTAAAAATATTACTCACTTTTTACGAAGTGTTTCATTTTACTTGTGAAGGAGTCAGCTGACGTGTGGCGTTCCTCACACATCCTGTTGGCTTTTAGTGTGTACTTTTTTTTTTTTTTACATCTGTGTTCACATGCTGTTACATCTCAAGTGTCATTGCTTTTAGTCTTAAGGGTGGCATTTAGGTACAAGCACACCTGCTTAGCTCGTGGTGCCCAGGGGAAATAAGTTGCTGTACACCATGAGAGCCTGCCTGGGTTGTGTCAGGTCCAGCCTGTGCTACCATATGGTCTGATGTCATAAAAGCAGTCACAAATGAGGACAAATCCAGGGAATTTGAGACAAAATGAAGGGGTGTGGGAGGAGGAGGAGGAGGAGAATGGGCCTTGTCTCTACGGATTAGGAGGGAACAGGATGTAGGTCACTCCTCAGGTGCACTGGGTCAAAGGGAACAACCAGGCGAACACTTTAAACTATATTCTGGACTGGAAAACTTTCATTTTACTAACAGCTTTATGACTAATACAGCAGGTCAGTGTGTAGAGTTGTTGGATAATTATTCTCTCATCAACTTATTCAATAAATAAGCCACGCAAGGAAAACTAGAAGATCTTGTGAACCCAGATTTAATCTTGCAAGAGGAGCAGCAATTAAAAAGACAAGCATGCAAGGTGTTAAATGCTGCTCCGTCTCCAAAGTCTGCTCGCGGACAGCACAAAGGAGCAACTTATACGCTTATCAGAAAAGGCCAGGTCAAGACAACTCTGCTTTCCAGCTTAGGGCCTTGAAGTTTCTCAGGTGCACAGGCTCTGTACGGCAGCCTCCACTTTGTTCAGACAAACCACCTCTAACACACACACACATGTGGTTCTATAACGTTTGACATCAGCAAGCGAAAAACATCCATGACTCTTACAACCGCCATAAATTGTGACTGTTTCATTCCTCCTCAGCTCCTTCTCCGGTGTCGTCCATTCAAGTCACAGATGTGACCAGACACAGTTTGTCGTTGTCTTGGCGACAGCCTGATCGACCAAACGGGGTCATCCTGGAATATGAGGTCAAGTTCTATGAAAAGGTGAGCTGCTGGCAGGTTAATGCAGCTCAGGTAGCTGAGTGGAAATATCAATATGTTATGATGCTGATGTGTTTTTAACTTTGTTGGTTAGTTTATTTTGATAGGTGGACTTTCTGTCATGCACTAACAGTTGTTTCTTTTTGTTCCGTTCACTCAGGACCAGAAGGAGAGGTCTTACCGAATTATGAGAACCTTTTTACGGAGTGTTGACGTTACGGGTCTGAACCCCCTCACTGTTTACGTATTTCACGTGCGCGCTCGCACAGCTGCCGGGTACGGAGAGTACAGTGCTCCGTTTGAATTCTCCACCAACTCAGGTAGCTGGACTGTAATGATCACGTGTAAAAGTGCTTAAAGCAACAGTTTAGTCAATTTTGAAGTGATGTTCTGTCAAATCGTTATCAAAATTTAGCACCTTATTAGCCGTGATATCAGTCATAGAGGCAAAAGGCTTCATCCAGGCTAGGCTGATGGCTAATAGTGACAAACCAGTGGTGCCACTTAACACTTGAACATGTTTTGCTTTGATACTGTTTTATAAATTCTGTAACATGTTTTTAATACATAACCAACCATTGTACAAAGCTTGTTGTACATTTATTCAAATATAAGCATCAGAGAAATTTTGAAATGTTCAGTATGCTTAAAAATCAAAATAAATTGTCATTTACATTGTACTAACGAGTGTACTTCGGTTTCTAAGCACAATATACCCAGTACAAAAATGTAGACTACACCACTGTGACAAACCAAACAAAGGCTGCTGCATAAAAACATAGATGTGTAATATTAGTGTATGTCAACTTTAAGAAATGCCTCATTTAAAGGACATAAGAACAAACAGGCCCTCCTTTGGCTAACTGTTAGCCTGGACATGGACTTTTGCTAATATCTTTGTGCTCTATGACTGATGTCACAGTCTGACTTCTGACAACTATTTGGAAAAACATCACTTCAAAGTTGACTCTTTAAGATTTCTCTCATTTTTACTAGTAAATAATAATCCTATTCAGAAACATCTACTAGAACATTGCATGAAGTTGATAGTCCAACTTGTAAAGTTGGAGGTTTTGATGTATTTCATTTATCCTCTGAAGTGAGATTTTTTTAACTTTCCAAGTAAAAGACAAACTAGACCTCTTATTCAAAGTTTGAATGCTGACCTAGAAGGTTGAAGTTTTCTTGCCAACCATAACTTCAAGATCCAGCATGGCTGTATTAAAGTGGCAGTCTACATTAATACACTTTTTTATTCACATGCAACATTTTATTCAACTCGTAACTTGGAATTTGTATTTGAAAATGTGTTTCAGTGGTAAGATTCAATCATTCATTCAACCTTTATTTATACAGGTTAATCCCATTGAGCCTCGGGGACTCATTTACAAGATAGACCTGTTTTTTTTTTTTTTTTTTTTTTTTTTTTTAAACAAACAATGTAAATTTAGTGGGATTTGCTAAAGGTCAGTTGACCCGACTAACAATCTGAGCAGATAACATTTTATTTTCTCACACCATAGCAGCATGTTTGCTAATAGAGGTAGTATGGTACAACCTGTATAACGAAGAAAATACAGATGTAGTCAAAAATATAAGTACCATAGTTCATCATTGCAGCTGCTAACTCTTTATTTGTGCAAGACAGCCATGATGGAGTTGGAGATTGTGGCTGCCTGGTTAAAAACTTGCAACTGTCCAAATCGAGCAGTGTCGGAGTTATTTTTTTAAATGTATTTCGAACTGTAAAATATTGACTTCTGAGTGCAAATGGATTGCACCAACACTTCTGTTAATTGGCATCTCATTAAATAAAGCTAATTGTAGTTGTCCTTGTCACCATGCACAACAATGACTGGAACTAGACGCCAGATAAATTCACTACCACATCCTTATTGAAGTGAAGTTCTGATTTCCAGGCAAATGCAACGCAGCATTCTCTTATGGGTGGTAATCTCCTCATCTTTTGCTCATCAGATCCTTTCCCCTTGATTGGAGAAGGTGTTAACTCTGCCTTTCTGCTGCTGTCTGTCAGCGCCGTTGGAATTTTACTGCTCATATCTGCAGCCGTCTTCATCATCAGTCGCAGGTACACACACACACACACATTCACAATTTATGATTTAAATGTTTGCAAGGTTTATCTAAGCCACTATCTTTGACCTATATGCACACTCAGCACATACACTTGTACCAGTGTTGTGTGACAGAGTAACTGTTACCTGCAGCTATTTAAAGGGGAGCAGAAAGGAGACAGTGGTAATCCCTTTGTCCCTGATTTGTCATTAATGTCTTCGGCTTGTGTGTCAGCTTCCGCTGGCGTGCGCACTCACACGCACGCGCAAGTGCCCACAGCCACAGACATCCGCACCTGCTCAGACACAAAGGGGGGTTTTGACAGTTTCTTTGTTTAAAAAAGTTGAGTCAAAAAGGTCAGTGATTCGTAACAGTTACTGTTTTAAATGTGCTATATAAATAAATTTGACTTGGATTGACTGAGTTTACATCTTTACGGGGACTTTGCATTAATTTCAATTCATTTTGCATGTATTTGATCATTTCTATAGCCTAACCCTAAAATTAACCATTGCCAGTACACACAAGGGGTTGAACGACTACATATTTTTTAAAGTCGACTTCAACATGACAAAAGTCGATGTCGATTAGTCGCTGTGACATCATAGGAACTCAAGACGCTACTCACAACAAAAACAATTTATTCATCCATCCATTATCTTTTACCTGCTTCTTCCATTTTGTGTCACGGGCGTTGCCGGTGCCCATGTCCAGCAATCACTGTGTGAGGGGCGGGGTACACCCTGGACAGGTCACAAGTCCATCACAGGGCCACATAAAGACAAGCAAGACAAACAACCGTTCACTCTCACACACACCTAGGGACAATTTAGTTACCAATCAGCCTAACATGCATGTTTTTGGTCAGTGGGAGGAAACTGGAGTACCCGGAGAAAACCCACGCATGCACAGATAGAACATGCAAACTCCACCCAGAAAGGTCCCTGGACCGGGATTTTAACCAAGGTAACCAGATCGCTGAGAGGCAGCTCTAAAAGCATAAATAATGATGGTGCATAAAAACATATGGCTGTGTCAAAAACGTGTCACATTTATTGTTAATTCATAAGGTGTTTTTATATCTACACCTGATATTTTGGCATTAATGATAATTTAATCTTCTTAGACATTTCTTAGACCCTGAGGTTGTTAGACTTATGAATCTCTAACCAGAATAATCACTGTAAAAATTCACACCATGATGGTGCTATGTGTTTCATGTTGCTGTGTTCATGCGTGCTCGTCTGCTCACACAGACATGTTTGTGCTGCTGTTTGGCGTATTGTTTTTATGGTATTGGTGCTTAGAAAATTTTTATTTTGTAGTTGACGTTTTTCTTCGTTCATGGTCTTAGTTCATATCATAGATCTTATCACTGTTTTTCTTTTACATTTTATTGTTGGGTGTAACTGGGACCCTGTGCACATAATTTAGTTCCACCACATGTGCCCTAGGCCGTATTTTAGCACGGGCTTAACGGGGATACAGCCCAGGGCCCCGGTGCTTCGGGGACCCCGACCAGCATAGTTTACGTTTCGGATTTTTGATCCAACCTGCCAATATTTTCCGATCCATGATGCACGTTGGCTTCAA
>JARVGQ010001954.1:22236278-22249334 GCA_031762355.1 Hypsolebias martinsi | reverse complement strand
CTACCCGAGGCATCCCCCCCTCCGCCCCCCTCTGCCTGAAATGCTTTCATCTGGTCGGTCTGAGCTTCCCTGCAGCCCGTCGCGCTCTGTTCTCATTGTCGTTGCCTTCTGTTGCAGCAAAACCTTCAAAAAAAACGCAGCTGAGGAAAGTCCCTCCGAAAAAAGTACAAAAATCAATTGAATTCTGTGACACTTATTTTTTTCTCAGTAGTTATATGCAACACCATTAACAAACATGCGGGAAGTGAAGGGGAAATGTGGCAGGGATCCCGACAGTCCTGCTTGTCTTCTTTGTTGCCGTGTTAAAAGTCTGTGATTTTGTCTCATTAGGAGGAGCAAGTACAGTAAATCAAAGCAGGACTCAGAGGAGGAGAAGCATCTGAACCCAGGTACTGCACGTACACAAAGACACATAGATGCTTTTTCTTTTCTAACAGATCCTCCTTCACACACTTTTTTCAAAACACTTACATAACATATGCAGTTATACAATTTGTTTTTCCTCACCCTCCTCTTCATCCCGCCTTCTCCTCCTTCACTTCCCATCCACTCCCGCCTTCTCTTCCCTGGCAGGAGTGAAAATCTACGTGGACCCGTTCACCTACGAAGACCCGGATCAGGCTATCCATGAGTTTGCCAAAGAGATCGATGTGAGCAGTGTTCACATAGAGAAGGTTATTGGCATAGGTAGGGTCGGCTTTGGCACTCAAACGCGCACATACCCACACACACACACATGCTCGCTTGGCGCTGACGCTGCCGTTCACTGTGCGGGATTGTGTAGGAGAGTTTGGGGAGGTGTGCAGCGGACGGCTGCGTGTGCAGGGAAAGAGGGAGATCTACGTGGCCATCAAGAGTCTGAAGGCAGGATACTCTGACAAACAGAGGAGGGACTTCTTATCCGAGGCCTCCATCATGGGACAGTTCGACCACCCCAACATCATCAGGCTGGAGGGTGTCATCACCAGATGTGAGTACTGCTAGTGTTGTGCTTTTAAAATAACATGTTTGATGTGGTTTATCCTAATATTCATCATTTCCCTTCTTTAGGCAAGCCATTGATGATCATCACAGAATACATGGAAAATGGTTCGCTGGATGCATTCCTTCGAGTAAGTAAACTTTGCTGTTTTCTTTTGTTAAGCAAACCCAATTCTACTTTTTAGTGGCATATTTTGAAAGGTGATTTACTTGCCCTTTAATAGGTCAAATGCAATTATTTATGTTTGCATTAGCTTTGGGTGCTCATGTTAATCTGCCCTTTTTTGCCATAATGTCCACAATTTAGAAAAATGACGGCCAGTTCACAGTCATCCAGCTGGTGGGCATGCTGCGGGGCATCGCCTCAGGTATGAAGTACCTCGCAGACATGAACTATGTCCACAGAGACCTGGCCGCTCGCAACATCCTGGTCAACAGCAACCTGGTGTGTAAGGTGTCGGACTTCGGCCTGAGTCGAATTCTGGAGGATGATCCTGAGGCCGCCTACACGACAAGGGTAAGAAAAATCTAAATTTGGAGTGCCACTAATGGTGCATTCACACCAGCCCTGTTTAGTCTGCTTTATTCGAACTCTAATCCGTTTGTCTAGAAAGTCCAGTTTGTTTGGGGAGGTATGAACGTGCACTCAAACTCTGATGTGGATCAAAAAAAGCCAACTCTGGTCCGTCTAATTACCTAGGGCTCGGTTCAGTTGAAGTGAACTCTGGTGCGGTTTGAATGTAGTGTGAATGCAATCGGACTAGAGACTGCTCCAAAAGAAAGACGTGGACTACAGCGCAGGGCATTCTGTGTAAATACAACAAAACAAATGCACATTTCTCTTACCTCATACAGAGCCGTCTCAGCCGCCTTGCGTGAAAAACAAAATTCTCCATGATCTTCTGCCACATCTTTTGCTCATACTGAGTCCATTGTTGAAAAATGACAAAACAGAATTCCTAAAACTGCTAAAATTTGACGCCACTCCATTTTTTCCCCCTAGAAGTAAGTTGCGCTCAGTCTTCTTCAGAGATTGTTGTGTCGTTTTCTTCGGTCATTCTTGGTGCAGCACCATCACAGGCGGAGTGGTGGTGGGGGGTGTTGGCTCAATTGACTCAGTGCAGTGTGAATGCAAACTGCACTAGCTGAAAATATAAACAAACGTTAAGGATTTTGGTCCCCAATTGAACTGAGTCTACTGGACCATCAGGTGTGAAAATGACCTAAAGGAGTGCCAGGGGAGCAATGACCTCCCTATAAATTTACTACCCCACCCCCACCTCTTTGAAAACTTACATGAAGTGCAGATGATCTGAACATGAACAAACTTATTTTAGTTTTTAATAAATACAAGAATTCATTATTCTTTATCATGCAAATATTTACAAGCTGTCCTGTTCCGTTTTCACACGTAGTTCACACGCACTTCGGTGCTGCCAAAGACGTGTGACTAATTGAAAACACTTTTACTCTTTTTACACTTTTGGTGGGATTTTGTAAAGTGCAAGAATTATTTTTTGGGAGTGTGTAATTATTAGGAATGCTAAATGCAAAGATGCATCAAACAGTTTTCTCAGATGGTTTTGATTTCTGATTCATGCAAAACTATAAATAGCTCTATATAAAGCCACATTCTACCTCTTCTTTCTTTAAAGTAATGTGTTAATTGGAAGAACCATGTAATAATGACAATCACTACAGCCATTGGTGGGTTCCTTCCGCACCACTGAGACTGGCAGAGACTTTTTCTTCTCATTAAGCCAGTGAAGTAAATCAGTTGCACATGTAATGCAACAATAATTAGGGGCTCAACTCTTGTATCAATTCCCTGTTTTGCATCCAAAATGTAGGTGGTATGCTTCCTTTTTATTATTTTTATTTTTACCGTAGTCATCATACGGCAATTCTGAGATGCAAATGTAAAGTTTGAAATACTGTATATTGATTCTACTGCAAATTTGCTGCTTTCTTGGATTTTTTTTGTTTGTTTGTTTGCTGCTTAGCTTTTGTGCATTCTCTGATTAGAAACATTATCAAATATTATTTGAATGTTGAACTGGTCACAAGTCAAGGTCAAAATCAATTCAGGTACCTAACAAACCCATTCTGCTGTTGTTTCAGGAGGCCACCGGCTCCTATCTTTCCCCTGGAGGGAAGATCCCCATCAGATGGACGGCTCCAGAGGCCATAGCCTACAGGAAGTTCACCACAGCCAGTGATGTGTGGAGCTATGGTATCGTCATGTGGGAGGTAGTTTCGTATGGTGAAAGACCTTATTGGGACATGAACAACCAAGATGTGAGTCACTTCTCTATCATCTTACAGACAAAATAATGCTTGCACATTTGACTTTGGTTCACACTGATATAAAAAGACATGACGATTCGACCCAGACTTCATACACCTTAAATCATTATTTCTCTGGACTCCTTCTAAACAAAACTTTGTAATATTTTTACACATCTGGGTTTTGGATCAGCACAGAACACTGAACACCAAGAATGATTTAAACAGTTTATTAGAAAACAGCTGCTGGTGGAGGTCCAGATCCAATGGGGAATCTGTTAAGACAGAGAGGTTAGTGAACAGGTCTGGGCTGAAGAGGTTCTGTGAGTCTCTGGGGCTGTCACGAGCCTTCTCAGTCTGTAGAGTGAGACACACTGTTGTCGGGCTGGTGAGGATGACATCACTCGTGGTGAGTGAGCAGCAACAGCGGTGCAGACAGGTGCTGTACGTAGTCCGTGAGGGGTGAATCCAAAAGTGGGGTCTGGTTGTCGAAGCAGGGTCAACACAGGAGGGCAGAGAGCAGAACCCACAGCCATGATGTGATACGTTAAGCAAAGTTGTAGAGGAGGAAGGCAAAGTCGGTACCGTGGTCAGAATGCAGAATCCAAATCCATAGAGGGGCAGGCAAGGCAAAGAATCCATAGTACAGGCGAGGGGTCAAAATGAAGCAAGGCTATGGAAATACGCTGGACATCTACTGACTGAGAGTTTTTGATAATCTGGCACTGGTTGTGAGTTGACAGGGAACTTAAGAAGGGTAAAGAACAGGTGAACATGATGAGAGCTGATTGATGTAACAGGGCAGAGTGGGCATGGTGCAAAGTGGCATGAGTTGAGTTGAACTTGGACATAAACAAGGAGGCAAGAATGGCACGAAAACAAACAGACTGTGGCAGGAAGGGGCACAAAAGGTGACAATTTTAGTGATTCCACCCAGCTGATAAGTTCTCCTGGTCAGCCATTTTAATTCCATCTTTTTTTGTCTGTTTTAGGAGCAGTCTTGCTCTTTTAATTCTGTTTATTAGTTGCATTTTTTAGTTTATGCAGCTTCAGTCTGACTGTGAGAGAGGTAGTTGAGGTGTGTCAACGTGACACGCCTCATCAGCCTCAGATTTCAGAACATTAGCATGCTCTCTAAAATCACACACTGAGAAGCCATTGAGCTGTGATTGTTTCCTTCATTGTTAACAAGGAACAGCAACATAATGATCCTCCTTGGGGTCCTCCTTGGGGTATTGTAGCGTGATGCCTGTGTGAAAGTGGCTTTTGCTTAGTGAAACCCAGGCACACACATTTCACTGAGTCACATCAAAAAACAGTTTTTTATGTGTGTACTTGTGTGATTAAGGGTCAACCGACATTGATTTTTTTGTGTGTATTTTTCAGCAAATATGCTTTCTAAAAATACCCAGAATGCAGTAATTTAATGTATATGAGAAGTACAAAACGTGTTCTATTTATTCCAGTATAATGCTTCATTTTTAGTTAAACGTTTTTGCAACTAAAGTTGTTTTTTACAATCATAGTGCACAGCAAAGAGATCAAAGTAATGTGATTTTCAGTAAATTTTCATCGTACAAAGGTTGACGAAACTATACTATTCAGCAAAACAGAAATGTGCAACAGCAATAAAAATGATCAAAGAACAGCAATACTAAAAGAACAAATAAAACTACAATACATGACAAAAACACACCATAAACCAGCTCTGATTGGATCTCAAGCTCTGCCTAAAACAGAAGATTTAAGTGTCTTAAGCACACATTTAGAATTATTCTACATATCTGGAGCAGCAACTGCATCACTTAGTCTGTATTTCGGAACATCTAAGAGTTGTTGGTTGATCAAAGTGCTCTTACTGGAGATGTTAAAGAGATGACATAAGTATGATGAGGCCAAACCTCTTAAAACTTTAAAGGAAGCAGTAAGATCTTAAAATCACTCCGGGAATAGAGCCAGAAGAGGTTATGTGTTCATGTTTCTCAGTACCTGTTAAAGGCGCCGCTGCTTTCTGCACAGTTCGTAAGCAACACAGAGATGATTTATCTTACATGCAAAGCATTTAAAGAGTCCAACCGAGAGGCAATAAAAGCATGAATCACCTTCTCAAGGTCTTTGGTAAAGAGAAATGACTTCACCTTGGTGATGAGTCTTAACTGGAAAAAAAAAAACATGATTTCATAACTGCATTAATCTGTTTGTGCAATTTAAAGGCACTATTAAAAAATAACACCCAAAACCCTGGCAGCAGAGTGACTGTAAAAAGCCAGAGTGTCAAGAAGGTCAAGAGTAGCACATTTAAATAAGTCAAGATGGTCAAAATTCATACTTGAAAGTTTATGCTATTCCCATGCACTAATGTATTATCAAGTTAAAGGTAAACATAAGGAATGTAAGGGGAAATAATATCCTTTCTCCTCTTCACCCGCCCGGGTTGTTTTCTCGGAAGGAACACACACAGAATTAAACAACATCTTTATTTTTACACACTTCAAAATGTGTGAACAAGAGGATTGTGTGTACCTGACATCAAGGGCACCTGTACAATACAATTATGCCATGTGTTAGCTCTGTTCCCACATTTATAGACTGTTTATCCACCCAGTGACATTTCCTGTTTTCAATTTCTATCCATTCAAACACCTTACAGACTCTCAGAAGTCCCCTTCCAATAAATCAGGCCCACATTAGCTGTCATCTCTTTCCACTGAGTACGTGACACATTATAAGCACCAACTTACATAATCTCACAAATACTGTGAGACTGATTATACCCTTTGTAACCTATTACATTATCAAGTCTTAGATTGCTCTACTAAAGTCGTTCTGACTTATTAAACTGCTCTTTGACTCATTAATTATTTTATAATCCCCACACATACTCAAATGATGTGAACTACTTTGTATAATTTAACGTTATAGTTGATCTTTAGTTAACTGAACAAGAACTTTTGAGGTTGATGTTTTGTTTCTCATTAAAGGCCTTATAAGGAACTATTTTCCTGCTGACATCAGAAAGTAATGTGGTTGATTTTAAAGTAGCGGTCACATCTGACAGATATTCTAGCCATCTTTAGATTATCTATTTTCCATAATTCATCATTAAACCTTATATTCACCAACCCATATTATGTTATTTTCCACAATTTATCATCAAAGGTTATTTTATTCCTAACAGGAACCAGCATTTGAGACCTGCTGACAAATGCACTGACAAATAATCCAGTTTCAGTGCTAATGCACTCTTTAAATCATGCTTTAATATGTTTTGAGATCAAGTTATTGGATTCAAACAGTTTAACAAGTAAATGCTTCACTTGTCATCGTTTAGGTGATTAAAGCAATAGAAGAAGGTTACAGACTGCCCGCTCCCATGGACTGTCCTGTGGTGCTGCACCAGCTCATGCTGGACTGTTGGGAGAGGGAGCGAGCAGAGAGACCCACCTTCAGCCAAATACTCAACATGTTAGATAAACTCATCCGAAACCCTGGAACGCTGCGCCGCACAGGAGGGGACAGGTACATGCAGCATATGTGAGAAACATCCATAGACCTCATTGTAGAACATCATAAAGCACAATTACACACAACTACCATTTATATAGTGATGTTTAATCCTTTAATTATGGTGTCATCCCACTGCCTGCTTTTACAGACCTGCAGGAACAATGTTGGAGTCCAGGGTGGGTTCGGAGGTGTGTGTCTCAGTTGTACCGGAGGTGTGTGTGCAGCAGTGGTCAGTGTGTGACTGGCTACAGTCCATTGGGTTGGAGATGTACAGAGACATCCTCGCAGCTGCAGGATACACCAGCCTGGACAGCCTCCTAACGCTCACACACCAGTAAGTGCAGCTTTTTGTGTAGAGATACTCACTTCATCTACAATACCAAGATGGTCCAGGCTGTCTTTTAAATCGTTAAATCTTGACTTATTGTAAAATAAATAAATAAAATTAAATAAAATTAAATACTGCTGTGCAAATGTGCCCTATATTACTAATTTCTTAATGCTCTTTATTTTTTTACCATTTTATTTATTTATTTATTTGTTTATTTATTTATTTATTTATTTATTTATTTGGTAGGGTGAGGGGGTTATTGAAGAGCTTTGTATTTTATATGTGTGAAAAGTGAAAAGTTTAAATAAACTTTTAAATAACTAGAATAATAATTTCAAAATATGGTCAAGTCACATTTATTCAAATAAAGAACCTGATCAACACATGATGCAAACTAACTATGTATTAAGACTAAATTTCACATTAAATGGTTTTAATGGCTAAAGATAAGCATAAGTAACACACAGTATTAGTTTTTGCATACCGTACATCCTTTTCAACTTTACTGTTATTTGGCAACACTTTTACTCGTATGCTTGTCTGGATCTGTGTGTACAGCTATGGGGCCTTCCCAGCTGCCTGTGAACTGGTTTGTCAACTGTCTATTTAAAGATGAAAGGAGGAGATTAAAATAGATTTTTATTGTCTAAATGTGGATTACAGTAAAAAGCATTTTCATACAAAACAAATGTCCTTTTTTTGTTTCCCCCCGAACGGAAGAGGGGGATTGGAAATACCCCCCATCCATCTGTGCATATTATGAGCGTACATGTACAGTAATCCCTCGTTTATTGCAGGAGTTACAATCTGTGAAGTAGGAACTTTATTTTTATTTCAGAATTTATATTTATTTTAAGGCTTTAGAAACTCTTCCCACACTCTTGCAATGTTCTAAACTCATAAACCTAATTAACAACATACTTACAGTACTGTATATGTGGCTAATACATTTTTCTTACCAGCATGTCCCCACTTGGAGGTCCTCATGGGCTGGTTGATTTAATTATACAGTATTTATATAATAAATAAGCTGAGAATTATGAAAAAAAAAAAGTCCTGGTGGGCACCGGATGGATCACCGGACCTTTGGCGGCGCACGTCCCGCTTGAAAGTCCTCATGGGCCAGCTACCAGCTCTGGTTCTGCTCCGGTTCAGTGGGTTCCATGCAGTTCTCTGCATCCGCTGGGCGCTGAAGCCACTGAAATAAGCACCAACCTTTTCCTGATCAGATCAAAACTTTTTCTCTTGTACGTTATTTCATCAAAAGGCAACAGGGCTTCTGGGAAATGTAGTTGTTATGAGCAGGAATACAGTACTGTATAGGTTTACTGAGAGAAAACTACAAAACGGCGGCGCCTGTCCACAGTTTTTCATTTTTTGTTAACTTTTTACTGTACAGTATCTCATACTGTCCCAATCATGTGAGTAATATTAAAGTTGACAATCATGCGTCCTGTACAATTTTTTTCCTCGTGTTCAATCTTACTTTGAAAAACTGCGATAGAGCAAGTCCACAAAAATTGAACCACAAAATAGATCTTTCTCAGGTCATTTTGATGAATGGTGGACACTTGTAATAAAAGTTTGCGAGTTTATCGAAATTGGATGAATATTAGTTTAAAAAAACAACAACAAAAAAAAAAACAAACCAGATGTTCCTAAAATGTGTCTGACCACATGTGTTTGTGCCCCCCACAGGGAGATGGACAGACTTGGAATAATCATCCCGTCACATCAGGACTTACTATTTGCAAGTGTGCAGCAAGAAATGTTGTCTCAGATGCAACACATGCAACACTCTATGGTTCCTGTCTGAGATGGGGAACAGGTACAAACCTGTTCTTAATTTTATTTTTTAGAAGATTTTCATTTACCTCATCTGTGCACTTTAGAAGAATCGTTTACCAGTGGAAATCCAGTGAGTTTTGAAGGAGGACACAAATACAGAAGAAGAGAGGAAACTAAAAGCAGCCCTTTTTGTGGACTTGCATCCTGTGGAGTTTTCTATAAACCACGATCGGGACATGGCCACAGAAACACCTCCCAGGAGCTAAAACTGAAGCCTTGTTCTCTTTCTCCAGCAGTTTTTTCCTCTTTTTTCTTATCTGTTTGGTGAAGACTGACATGTGCATAAGCAGAATGGCTTCCAACTTATTTTAGGTTGCGCTTCACTTGAATTAAATTTGTTTTTTTCTAATGTTCATGTGTGTAAGAGGGTGCTTGTAAGGGTGTGTGTGCATGAGTGCATTCAGTGTGAAGCTATCTTTAGGTAATCTTAATATGCAAATGTAAAGAGATAGTGGGAGGACCTGGACTGAATGTATCATTTTAGTCTCCTATTGCTTTCATAAAGGAGGGTTATGTTAACAATGATCTGATTGTATTTGTACTATTCTGTTTTGTTTTTAATTTCAGATTGTATGGATTAATGTTTCTGTTGACTTAGATGTTTAGATCTAGAGCGTCACCCATCTGTGTCTGTACATACGTCTTTTGTTTGATGCGGAAAATTAGCTACCTGAAGCTTTTTGTTTATTTATGCTCTTTTTTATCAAAAGTTTGTACATTGTAAAATAGAAACTCTGAGGAGGGATCGTAATGAGTGCCATATTGCGTTGCAATAAATGCCAAACTCATCGACGGGTGTTCTTTTCTTCTGTATTCAAAAGCAACGTTCTGTGCCACGTCGTGTGTAAAGCATGCAATGTAAAAATGCCCAAAACATTTAAATTGGTTTGCATTTTTAATTGTGGCACAAGACAGAGTCCTCTGTGAGACTGAGGGGTTTCTTTAACGAGGAAAACAAATCGTGGAAGAACACCCCGCTGAAACGCCGCTGGTGGAATGGCACATGGGGCTGAGTGTTTGTGAAGGAGAGAACAGAGACAACGGAAAGAAAGATGGGACGAAGAGCAGGCGGGAGGAAAAAAAATGAAGAAGAGTCTGAATTAAAAGGCAGGGAAACTTGGAGTGGGCTGTCATCACGAGCGTCTGTGTGGCTTCACAGTTTTTGTCAGCTAAATTAGGCCGGGTTTGCAGTGCAAACCTGTCGAATCAGCAAACATCTGTCTCCCACACGCAGACATATACACACTGCATACACAAACACACACACACACTCCAGGGAGTTGATTGGAGGAATCCTTTGATTTATAAAGTGAGAAAAGATATGATCTGGTTTCTGGCAACAATGTCAATGTTTTTTTTTTTTTTAGCCTAATGAGTGTTGCCTGCTTATACACAAGTGAATGCACACACACACATTTACAGACCCTTGCCTCCTTTCTAGTACATCCAAATAACACACAGCAAACAAAATGCTGATGGTGGTTAATGAGGCAGATGCCTCTGAGTTGGAGACTCACAGAGGAAGAGAGGTGGAGAGATTGAGTCTTCTTGCCTGAAGGCACCGAAAGCTTCCGTCACGTAATGAGACACTGACAGCACATTTTGCAGGTAGCTGCATGGGGCGATGCAACACACTGAACCCAGCTTAAATACATCAGAATGGCACCTTTACTGTTAGAAATAAAACTGCAAATGTACATTTCCAAATCGGCTGTATTACACTTAATGGTTTTTGACTACGCCATGGTTACTGCTGGTTACTTCTAGATGGAAATCGGTGCTCACATTCCAGCCTCACTACGGTTAAATGACGCTTATTTTTCGTGATTCTTAAGCTTTTTCCTCTTGCTTTAGCTTTCTAATAGGATTTCAACCAAAAAAATTCACTACTGCAAATTATGAAAAGAGTATCAGAGTAAAAACTCACAGACAAGTAGACAATCAGACAGTAGCTATAATTTAAGTTGTGATAGACTTGCGACCTGTTCTCTACCACAGTGATGGCTGGATATGGGCACCAGTGCCCCCTGCAACCCGAAAAGGAAGAAGCGGGTAAAAGATAATGGTAGGATTTACCTGAAACAAAGGAATTTACAGAGGTAGAACAGGATGCAGGTTGCATGACGGTATATTTCAACAAATAATTTTAGGTAAACCACAGAAGAACATCTCAATTTTTTTTTATTGAGATTGTCTTATTTTCATCTTCTGTTTGAGATATTTTTATTATTTATCTGTTTCATAATGTCTTCAAAAGACATTTCAATAAATTTAAGATAAGGGAGTTGGAAGGATTTAGCAAGATTTTCCAAAAAAAAAAAAAAAAAAAAAAAAGATTTTTGCAAGGAGTCAAATGTAATTTATCAAAGGCAAGTTTCAAATCCTTGCAAAAATGTTGAATATCGGGATCACAACCCCTGACAAAAATTATTACAGACAAAATATATCTGCTAATCTGGCAACAGCGATAAGGAACCAGACTGATGAAGAATATTGTGTCACACATTGGGTCTATGCCTCAGAGATTTCCAGCTGTTATAAAAGCCAGAGGTGGTGCATCATAGGAGAAAAGTCATGGAAACCTTATTTCACCTTTACACTTTTCACTTTAATGGGGCAAAGTTTTCTCATGGTTCAATTATTTGTTCCTCATATTGGAGTGATTTCAAATTGTTCCCTCTGATTAAAAATAGCAATCGTGACTGAAACAATAATTAATTTTTCTGTGTTATAGTTTTTTTTAAGGGAAAAAGGTTGGCATTTTGGAAAAAGTGTGGTTTTGTGTCATATATGGGATTTATTCATACCAATTAAATATCTGTAGTTGAAAGAACATCTTCCTTGAGCAGTGATTCCATAATTTCTGCCAGGTGTCAAGAAAACGGTGGTGCAGTTGGTAGAGCTGCCGCCTCTCGGCGAGAAGTTTGCTGGATCAAATCCCAGCCAGGGACCATTCTGGGTGGTTTGCATGTTCTCTCTGTGCATGCGTGGGTTTTCTCCAGGCACTCTGGTTTCCTCTCACAGACCAAAAACATGCATGTTAGGCTGATTGGTAACTCTAAATTGTTCCTAGGTGTAAGCGAGTGAATGGTTCTTTGTCTCTGTGACCTTGTGATGGATTGAAGACCAGTCCAGGGTGTCCTCCGCCTCTTGCATAGTGATAGCTGAAAATGGGCACCAGTGACCCCTGTGACCCAAAAAGGAAGAAATGGGAAAAGGTAATGGATGGACGGATAAAAAGAAAACAGAAAACCAGCAAAAGCATAAAAGGAAATGAACAAGTCAATTGAATGAAACCACCGGGATGGGCAGTTAGTGACGCCTGGTTTACTGAATATGTACAAGGGACAAGCGAGTGTGTCGCTAAAAGCAGAAATAAACAGACATTTAGAGGCTAATACACTACAAGAAAAAATAAGGATAAAATGTACAAAACTAAATGAAAAAAGAAAACTAAAGAATAATTCATTTAAGATGCAACACTAAAACAAAACTACCTGTAACTAAAAATCATCAAATTTTGTTTAGTTCATGTATTCATATTTCCTGTTCAGTCTGCTGTGAGGTGATCAGCGTCACACTTTAAAATCAAACCAAAGGTCCCGGTGCATTATATGTGAGAAATGCCCTATACCATGAGAAGAACGGTAAGATTGCGCCGCCCACGTGGAAATGTTCCAGGGTGAGCTAACCACAGACCAACAAACAAACAAGACAGCTGTAATGGCAGAGTTAGTGAAGCTCACAGCGTTACCTGAGGCATTTTATGACGCAGTGAAAGTATGTAAGAGTGTAAATTTTACATTACACAACCTAGTAAACACTTTGTGCAAAATTGGTTTTGTTTTAACTGATCATAGCAAACAAAGACTAAAGTTATGCAACCAGAAGTTGCAACATACATCTATCCACAAAACACACAAATCACAACTAGCTTTCAGCATTAACCTTTAAATTAACCATTAAGTGTACAATGTAATTATGACAAAAAATGGAGTCTGTACTTGCAGTTACCATCATATAGACCAGGGGTCCCCAAACTTTTTCCTGTGAGGGCCACATAACTTTTCCCTTCTCTGGTGGGGGGCCGGAGTCAGTTTGTA
>JARVGQ010001954.1:22007011-22017029 GCA_031762355.1 Hypsolebias martinsi | reverse complement strand
ACTATCATTAACATCAAAAGACGACACTAACAAAATGTGTTAAATAACTCAATATTTATATTATGTCATCTGAGGTACTGTCATTAGTGCACAAAGTGAGGTTTTTAAAAGTCAGACATTAAATTCTGTGCATGTTAAAATTACTTCTTTGTCCAACGTTTGCCTTTCTTCATACCTCAGTCTGCTGACTCTTTGATGTCAAGTAAAGAAAAAGATGTAAATCTTCAGATCATGATCATGGACATTCCATCACGTGATTTTAACTCATGCCCTGCTCTGATAGGATTTACTGATGTCCTACTGTTACAAAGGTCCAGGGTTTAATTCAGAGCGCTCTGGTTGGGGATAAATTCAGCACTTTCACTGTGACTAAAGGGGCTGAATGATGGGTTGTGTTTTAGAAAACTACAGAGCGTGTGAGACAAATTAAAGGAATTGTTCTTGAATTTTGCAGATTGTTGCTGCTGCTGATGGCGTCTGGATACATCGGGTTGAGGATTATAGCTTTAGAGGAGCAGCTGAGCTCTTTGGGGGCCCTGGCTGATTTGTCTAAAGAGTGAGTCACCACACAAACAAAAAGGGAAAGAGAAAGCAGAAAACAGGAAAAATGAGTTTGCTGGAGTGTGGGAGGTGGAAAGAGTGAGATAATGACTCAAACATGTTTAAAAACCTTTACTTGATCAGATATGAGGAGATACAAGCGGAGCCGTTCAGCTGGTTTGTCCCAGTGATCTCATATGATCACACATTCCTGAGGGTCACACCTGCAACAATGGAGCATTCTGTAAACATCAGAGGGACAAAAATTAACATTTTAATTATTATCATTTAAATGTCATAATCAATTACTTTGTGTGCCTATCTAAAGATCTGACGCACATGCACTGCTTTTCTGCTCACATTTGTCCATTTTAAATAAATAAATAAATAAATAAACTGAATCATGCAGATTAATCAAGAATAGAGTGCTACGACTCATGACAGAGGTGCATTATATGACTTGAAATAAAATCTGTGAAACATTTTCCTTTAGAGCCCCACAGTAGCTAGACATAATTTACATAACTTTTTGGAAATTCTTCCACAGAAACTTCTTCTGACAGTTGTTGAGGTTACACATAAACTTTTTAGTTGTCTTAAGTTTACAAAAATTTGCAAAAAGTACAAACTCCCTTAGTCTATTTCATACATGTACATGCTGTGCATCAAGTATAGGCGTTTGTCTTTTTTCAAACATTGTGTTTCCCGTCACTATCATAATAGGGGAAATTTATTATTTTAATTTTTTGAAAATTGCCGTAAACTAAATATTTTATCAATTGTTTTTGTTTTAAATAAAGGCCCTTAAAATTTAAAATAACATTAACATTTTTTTTTTACTTTCATACTTTTCTTTTAAGCTGAGATAGCTCTAAAAAATTTGTGTGGAGGGATATGTTTTAAGAAGTTAAACTAGAGAAATTGCATTTCCTGCAAAAATGCAGTGTGAATGCTTATTTCAGAAGAACTTGCTGAAAAACAGCTGAAATTAGCCAAAAAACATGCTGAAATGTAGCTGAAATGGAAGAACATGCCTAAATTAGTAGAAGAAAACAGAAAGAACTCATATTTACTGAATTAGATTTAAATATGCAGAAATTAGCACAAAAACTTTGGAAATTAGTTAAAAATAACTGAAATTAGTAAAAAGCTGAAAAGTTGCTGAAAATTTAGAAAGAAGCTTAAATGATTAGACGCAGAAAGAGCTTAAATGAGCTAAAAAAATGTGGAATTAGCTGAAAAAGCTAAAATTAGCATAAAATAGCAAATTAGTAACTAAAATATAAGAAAAAGCTGAGAGTAGCAGAAAAAGCTGAAAGGAGCATAATAAGTTGAAATTAGCATAAATAAGTTAATTAGCCTGAAAGTAGCTAAAATTACCATAAAAAACTTGAATTTTACAGCTGAAATTAGCTAAGAATGCTATAAAGCTAGTTGAAAAGGTAGAACAAGCATAAATTAGCAGAAGAAAACAGAAAAAAACAGGTTTGCCCAAATAGCCTGAAAGAAACATTGCTGGAAAAAAACAGCTGAAAAATAGCCAAACAAGAAGAAAGAAGCTTAAATTAAGTGGAGAGAGAGAACCTTTTTGCTGAATTAGGCTGACAAATGTAGAAATGAGTGCAAAAAATGTGGAATTAGCTGAAAACCCTAAAATTAGCACACACAAAACTATAGTAGCTGAAATAGTAGAAATAGCTAGTAGCTGAAATAGTAGAAATAGCTGAAACTTGTAAAACTTAGCTGAAAGGACCATAACAAGCTGAAATTAGCAAGAAGTTCAAAGAAGCACAAAAATGTTGCAGTTAGCAGAAAGAATCTGAACGGATCACGAAACAGCTGAAAGAAAAGATGAAATCAAGGAAGCTGAAAAAAGCTGAACCAGAACAAAATGTGAAAGGAGCAGAAAAAGGTTGTAAACAGATCGAAAGATTTGAAGGATGTTGAATGAGCTCAATTAATTTTGTATAAGGGGGAAATGGCAGAAAAGGCTAAATATTTTAAAAAGCTAAAGTTGCACCAATACTAAATGTCATAGCAGGCTTGTTCTAAAAGAGCTGAACGTTTTGATTTATGATGTGTTGAAATAGCACAAAAATTGTGAAATGAGAAAGATGGTGAAAAATGTACAGAAGACAAATGGATCACAATAGTGTGAATGCTTCGTAAACATTCACACAAAAAGGTGGATGAGTCTTCCTGCTGCCCAGTGTTCAGACTGAGGCCCTGTGGGTCATTTTGACCCAAGGGCAGCAGGAGGAATAAATAACACAAATGGTCATACAGTGGGTTAAACAAAAAAAAGTTTTTGCACCACAGCTGTTTGTCTGAGGCGTATTTTTAGTTTATTTTGTGTTTCTGTCATTTCTTACCTCTTGCTGTCAGACAGTGATAAACAAAGTTGTGTGCAGTGCGCCACTGGCAGCAGCTTTAGTATTTGATTTGAACTTGACTCTCTTCACACTTTTTATATTATAATGTAGACATGTTTTCTTAGGTTACCACAAAGATCATGCATCTTGGCCAGTCACTGCACTGGTACCCATCAGAGAAACATCTTCAGAAATGCTCCAGTACTTGTTTCTGTGTTTAACTCTCACTCTCCTCCTAATGCCCTGTTTTTATTTGTATTTTTTACCCACCAGGTACCAGGAAACATAGTCACCAGCAGTGAGCTGTTCCAAAGCAACTTAACGCCAGACCTCACTTCCTGTATCTGAAAACTTTGCACAGCTCTAGATAAAGAGTTTGTCAAATGCCATGTTTTATCTACATTCAACGCAAACACCTTCTCTCTCAGAAGACGACTGAACTCGTGCATCATCGGGTGGATGTTTAACAGTTCAACAGGAGACTGAACACGGCGCCATTCTTGGACAATGAACAGCTGAGCACATTTTTAGGAATCATCACAGCCTGGATCCATACGAACACACTGAAGCTCAACTACAAGATAAAAGAACTGATCTGTTATTTAATCATTTGGAGTTTTATTTTATGAATGTTTTTATTTATTGTCAGTAGGCCTATATGACTGTGATCGAACTGTGGGCGTTTGCTTGCTTGTGACCAAATCTAGCCAGCAGAGGGGGATCACTCCTAACAAATGCAATAAAGTCAGGCCAGGATGAATACATGAAGTCATTTAGTTTCATTTAGCCAAACATTTCCCAAGACTTTAAAATTAACTTTGTGATAAAACAAAGACGAGCCCCAATACTCAAAGTATGTTGGTGTTTATGTGCCTGTGATTATAGGTGATTCTGTATCTGGTCGAGCACAGTATTGGTTTTAATATACACATAATGCCAACTTATCTATGGCTGACTGGGATAAAATCACTAATAATCATCACCTCAGTTATATTTGCCATTTTAAGCCTCAATAATTCTACCTGAACACCCCAGTGGAACTGGTGTTCATCTGTGCTTCTCTAATGTTGGTTACACAGTGGTGATGTGGAGGAGGACGGGATACTGGACCTTCATCAGGCGGTCAGGATGCTGGAAAGGATGATATTCCATCTGGCGGGTCAAACCGTCTTTGCATCGTTTACAATCTGTCCAGAACGCAGCAGCTCGTCTTTTAACAGCAACTAAAAAATTTGAACACATAACCCCTGTCCTGGCTTCCCTCCACTGGCTCCCTGTCCACTTCCGGATTGATTTTAAGATTTTATTGCTTGTTTTTAAAATCTTAAAAGGTCTGGCCCCGTCATATTTATGTGATCTTATTAAAATCTACACTCCAGTAAGAGCACTCCGGTCTACCAACCAGTTTCTCTTAGATGTCCCCAGATCCAGAATGAAATCCAGAGGTGATTGGGTTTTTGTGGTTGCTGTTCCAAAGCTTTGGAACAGTTTACCTGAGAATTTAAAGACCGCTCAGACTGTTGATACTTTTAAATCTTTGCTTAAGACATTTATTTTCCTTGGCATTTGATCCACGCAGAGTCTGAGAACAAATTTTGAGCTGATTTTAATTGTTGTTGTGTGTTACATTATTGTTAATTTTATTATGTTTCAGTGTCACTAGATGCATTTTTACTCTTTTTTTAATCTGTCTTAACTGTAAAGCACTTTTGCCAGCTTCTGTTGTTTTTACGTGCTATATAAATAAATTGACATTGGCATACATTAACGTTGTCCTACCCCCTCATGTTTCTGAAATAAGACACCATTAATCACGCCTTCTGTTTCAAAAACATCCAAATAGAAAGGTTTTCCATAGTCAGCAAGAGCTAACTCAGCTGCTGTGCTCAGCTGCTGTTTTATGTTGATAAATGTTCTTTCAGCCTCCTCAGTCCAGTCTAATGGAGTTGTGAGGTTTCTCATTCCTTTCTGTTTAACCAAGACGCGCAAAGTTTGTGTTAGGCCTGCATTGTTTGGGATGTAATTTCTGCTGTACCCTGTCAGGCCCAGAAATGACAGCATCTCTTTCACTGTCCGTGGTTTCGGATGATGCAGTATGGTGTCGCGGTGTGAATAAGAAAGGCCTGCTCCTTTCTGTGAGATGATTCTTCCTAGGAATGATACCTGTTTTTGTGTCACTTGGAGTTTACTTTTACTTACTTTAAAACCAGCGGCATGCAGATGTCGCAACACAGCTTCGGTGGCTTGTAATGAGTCACGTGCAATATGGCTTGCAATTAACAAATCATCAACATACTGGACAAGCACTGTGTCTTGTGGCAGTTCTACTTTGCTTAGGGCCTGTTTTAACACTTGATTGAAAATCCCTGGTGAGAGTGCAAACCCCTGAGGTAGTCTTGTGCATCGCAACTTTTCTCCACGATATATGAATGAAAATATGTCTCTACATTCTTCTGCAAGGGGAGGACAGAAAAAGGCGTTCGCAATGTCCAGGCAGCTGAACCATTCATGTTCTGGGGTTAAGTTACTTAAGGTCCCATAAGGATTCAGTACTGGCATGGTGGGCGTGACCAGTAGTTTATTTATAGTTCTCAAATCATGTGCCATACAAAATTTGCCTGTACCTGGATTTTGTACAGGCAAAATTGCTGTGTTCCATTCAGAGTATGAGGGCTCTAGAACCCCACTTCGTTTTAACCCCTCTATTGTTTCAAAAATTCCCTCTTCAGTGACGGGTTTGTGTGGATATTATTTTAGCCAAATTGGAAATGTGTTTTGGACCTGAAACGATATGGGAGTGTAGTTTGTCAGACTGTCTGTGGGTCCTACAGACCATAACGACTCAGGCATTCTATCCAGCAGCTGACACGCGAGTGGGTGGTCAGTCTGTTCACGTTCATGCTCCATGGGGAGTACATCATAATGTAATAAGGCTTCATCATTCGCTTCAGAATCAACTGAATAACATTTACAGCTAGGCGAGAACCAGACATTTAGTAGAGCTGTTTGTATCCAGACTGAGGCTTCTGAAGCCATCTTTAACACTGGACCCAGAACTTTAGCTTGATATTTTGGATTTAAGCCCAGTGATATGTGAGGCATTGCTTCTGTGCTCATCATATACCAAGCCTCCTGCTCTGGAGTAAAGTTTACAATTGATGCCACCCCCTGTTTTCCCGCATAAATGTTACCTGTTTTAATTGCCCAGATTTTCCCTTTTAGTTGCTCTGCAAAGTGATCTTGAAAAACTTCATCACCTTTTCTGTCATAACAGAGAGTTACATGTAAGGGGTCTGAGAGTGGTGCGTAAGGTTTAAGAGTCTGGAACCATGACTTCCATGCCAGATATGCAGAGAAAACACCCATCCTCCCAGGGATCTTCGGTTCAATCAGCCCCCAGTAGATGTCAGCATACTCCTCTTGGATGGGTTGGATCACACACTGAGAGTTATAAGTGGTGACCTGGCCACATTTCAAGGTGGTTCCATCCAGAAGCTGGACAATCAGTCCATCAGGTGCACAAAGAATGGACGTTCCAAGCTTTATGAGAAGATCTCTCCCAAGGAGATTCACTGGAGCTTCTTTCACGACCACAAAAGGATGAGCCAGTGTTTGTGTTCCCACTTTTGTGGTAAGGGGAACTGTTACAGGCAGTCTCTGCTTTACCCCAGAAAATCCAACAACCTCCACTGACTGTTGTGACAGCTGGCAGTCATGTGGTGTGTGGTCTCATTGTTCTTGTAAGCCTCTCCCTCCTTGCATCTGAGGGGGCACTCCTGCCTGATGCTGGTCTCCCATTGGCTGCTGGTATTGTGGTTGACCTCTCATAGGATGCTAGAATTGCTGTTGTCCCCACATTGGCTGGTGGGGTGGTGTAACTGGGTACATGCAGTCTCTTGCCCAGTGCCCTGGCTGACCACAGAGGAAACAGGAATCCCCCTGTAGTCCCCAGCATGTACCACCTCGTCTCCACTCTCTCGGTCCCACACCACCACCTGTTCTCCCTCATCACGCTCCTCGGGCTGTATGTCCCCCTCTGGCACCCGGACCAGAGGTTTCAGACCACTGTTGCATAGCGACTACCCCTGGTGTGTAGGTTTCTACTTCCTCCTGAACTAACATTTGTTTTTTCTCTTTTCCTTTTTTCTCCTCATTTAATTTATATCTGGCACCACTCAGCTTAATCTTAACCAGTTGATTCTTCATGTCTTATAGCTCGTCTGCTCCCTTCTCTCCCTTTTTTTAGCATACTTAAACCGATGCACCACATGTCTCTCCCACTTCTCGGTGTCAGCTGTAAGCAACTCAGCAGTTTTTTCAAGGTCATCTACAATGTCACTAGGCAAACCATCAAGCACTGCCTTTCTGAAGTACGGTTTTGTTGTTCGGATTGTACATGCCTACCATTGATTTTCAACCAAACATCCTTATTTTGTTCGATAAATTCACGAGGCTCTATGTTCTTGTCCTATTTGAACTCTGGGATGGGCATTCCTAATGGCAGTGGGTAAAGTTTTCTGATGATGGGAGATATCTGATTGAAAAATTCATGCAGTGGCCTCTCATCTAGCAAACCTGAAACGGGAATCTGGTTGTATCCCACATCAATAACAGTGTTTAAAAAAGCCTGTACCATTGCATGATTCACACACCGAGCCAAAATGACTTTAAGATCACTCACAGCTAGTGTATGTTCTAAGGTAAGAGTGTTCAGTTGCTCTAACCACCTCAACCTTCCATCTGAGATGGGCGGCAGCTTATCCACAATGGCCTCTATATCACTCATAGCAAATGGTTTATACCTACAAGTACATGTTCCCCCAGTCAATCCTGGAATGGTGATTAAAGGCAAATTGCTCCCTGCGGTACCACCAGTCAGGTGCACTTGTGCCTACTTCTCATCAGGTTCATCGTCAGTCTGGTTCGGAACTTGGCATCCTGGCCCGCCATAAGTCAACCTATCTGTCTGCTTTCTATCTCTGACTGGTCTCCCACCTATAGGCTGCTCCTCATCTGAATCTTTAAATGTGCCAGTCAGTTCTCCTGGAAAAGTCACTGTTTTTTGCATTGTTCCTGATGTACTTGCTCCTCGAGTCTTTGATGATTCTTTCGTCCCATCACTTTGAGTGCTTTTTCCTTCAGCTGCTTCTGCTACTCGTGTTTTCTTGCTTCCAGTCACTCCTGAGTCTGAGGCTCCTCTCTGGGGTCATTGGTTCTGTCCAGACTCCCGCAGTCATTGGTCTTGTTCAGCCAACTGCTGGCTGATGTCTCTTCTTCTTTCTGCTTCCATCCTGTAGCTCATTCCTCCTTGTTCTTCTACCTTCTCTTCCACATCTTCTCTGTTTTCACTGCCCATATACACTGTCACTGATGTCACGTGCATTACTGGGTACACTCCAGCAGGGGGTACAGTTGGACAGGTCTGAGAAGTCACATAGGGTGGAGGTATCCCCATGTGCTCTTCTTCATTCAACCTCTGCACGCTCTGACACATGAGTGCCAGTTCTTCATAAGCTGTTTTGATTTGTGAACACTTCTTTTGATCCTGTTTGATTTGTCTGTGACCCCAAAAAGGACTTGCATGTCACCATCTCTTCTGCGAGTCTCCTCAGCTCTTTTTATTTTTAGCAGTTTCTGTCCCACGCTAATTTTGTGAGTGGCTGTCTGCAATCCTCATCTTCTGTTGCGACCAGCTGTGTCAACATCACATCCAGCTCTCTCCTTCTTACTCCGTCTCTTGCATAAACTCGGTTAATTACCGCCATTACTCTGTCTGATTGTTTTTTCATGGATTTATACATCACATTACTCTGCTTGGTGGACCCCATCTCTTGCTCATCACATTTTACTCTCACACGGCCCTCAAACTTTATTTTTTAATCCTTTCACTCCACGCGCTGCTGATTGCACGTCGATAGGAGTGCACACAAGCCACACCCCCAAAAGCAGTTTTAGCTTGCTGCGCACCCCTATCAAGTCACTAGATCAAGTCCTCCTCCCAGGCGTCTTTTGCTTCGCTTATTCACCCACACACACAGAGGTGAGCCCCTCTGCATCTCACACACACACCAGAGATGAGTCTCACTGCTCTGTTTTTTAAGTAACACCATATTTTTTCAACTCCTTTTTATGTATTTTAATTTTGTTAATTTTTGTAACGCCTCGTGTGCGTATTTTTGGATTATGCTTGCCTTTTTTTGTAACGCCTCATGCGCCTTTTTTTAAAATTATGAACTTTTTTTAATCACCTCATGTACGGATTTTTAATTTTGTATTTTTTATGTTCATTTTCATTTAGCGTGGTTTATTCTTTTTTCCTCTCTTTATTAATTTAGTCACGCTTTTTCCGCGGTCCCCGACTTGCGTTAAAATCCTAGTTTGGTTCACCAATTACGTCTTCTTAAGGGGTCCCTAACAGCCCCCAGCAAGGCGTCAGCTGAGCTCACATGGCCCCGCCTACATGTACACTACCGGCCCATCGGCCAATAGGGGGCGTGCTACTACAGAGATACTAGGATTTTTAGTTTTTCTTATCTCTTATTTTGTCTTGTTCTTTTCTTCTCTTATTTCTCTTTTTCACTTTAACTTTTGACCTTTAATCTTAGCGCTTTCTCTCTTTGTTAATTGTACTCTTTACTTGATTATTCTGCATACTTTAAGCTCCGTGCTCAATGCCTCAAGTATTAAGTATAAAGTATTAAGTATATTAACCTTAGCTGCTAATCCTACTTTATTTCAGGAGACAGTGCACACCATACTCATCCAGAGGCTTCAATTTGGTTTATGGCCGAATAGCGGAGTTTTTGGATCTTCTGGCCAATATAGATAACCCGCTTACTGTTTTGTTATTGAGGCGCCTCTCCTCTGGATGCGAACGGCCGCTCTGCTCATGGGTCGAATCTCACCGCTCCCCGCATGCTCAAGGATCATCATGTCGGAAGGTCACCATCTGAAAGGTTTGCGGTGTTCAAAATGATCCTGTTTTGTGAAATTCTTTAAATAAAATAAAAGGATTGAGGAATAATCGGTGCAATGAATAAAAGACTCAGAAACTGTCTCTGCTAGAATAATAGTGCCATTTATTAGACCCCACAGAAAACAGCAAA
>JARVGQ010001954.1:21936528-21958475 GCA_031762355.1 Hypsolebias martinsi | reverse complement strand
CCACCCGGCACTGACATAGCAGTAAGCTAGCAGCACAAAATACAGGCTCTCTAGCTAAAGAGCTAAAGGTACCTCTTCCCTCATGCTGAATGCCCCCCGCCCCTGCTCAAAAACTGTTGGTCACACCCTGATCAGCTGATTAACTCCTGGACATGAACTACAAATGTTTCGTTCCTCAAGTCCAGCCACTCCTGAACCAGATACAACGTCAAAGTGTCTAACCTGCTGAGGACAAAAAGAACTGGACTGTTGCCCAGTGGGCCAATATCCTCTTTTCAGATTAAAGTAATTTTTGCATGTCATTTATAAATCAAAGTCTCAGAGTCTGGAGGAAGAGTGGAGAGGCCCAGAATCCATGTTGCTTGAAGTTCAGAGTGAAGTTTCCACAGTCATGCCATTTCCTCTGCTGGTGTTGGTCCACTGTGTTTTCTGAAGTCCACAATCAATGCAGGAGATTTTAGAGACTTCATGCTTCCTTCTGCTGATGAGCTTTCTGGAGATGCTGATCTCATTTTCCAGCAGGACTCTGCTCCGGCCTGCACTGCCAAAGGTACCAAAAGGCGGCTGTGGAATATTAAAATTTTCTGAGACACCGAGTTTTGATTTTTCATTTTAAGCCATAATCATCAAAATTACAAGAAGTAAAGACTTAAAATAGTGTGAAGTGGATCTATGTAATATATGAGTTTCACTTTCTAAAATGATGGACAGAAAATGAACTCTTTCATAATATTCTAATTTTTTAGATGCACCTGTGCATTAAATAAATAAAAGCCGTGTCAAAACCTGAGAAAAACAAAAACAAGGATGATATCCAAAAAGGAGAGATTGACATTTCTGATGGGTTTGGGTTCCACTGGGCATAAAAGCTAACAAGTTCTTGTAGGCAAGACACTTTTTCACTTGTAATTTCATTTCATAACACTAAAATTAAAAACAGGAAAAAAAATTACAATGTGATAATTAGAATGAAATTACAAACATCTCAACAAATGTGCTAAAAAAAAAAACAACAAAAAAAAACAGTGAACATGGAAGTGGCACCAGCAGATCATTGTTAGCTCTTTTCTTCTCTCTGCATCCTTGCATGGTTTACTTTTGTGAACAGCTGAACAACAACATCACTGTCCATTATTGATTTAGTTATGATTCCTGAGCTTTCATACGCTTGACAGTCTTAACGGGGGAAGTCCTGCCACAGTTATCTGAACTGGTCTTCGAGTGTTTGATTGTGGGTGGACTGTGTTCGATTAGCCCATTCTATTTCGAACGAGGTCTTTGATCCAGTCACTGGTTCTTCAGACCAAAACAGACGTCAGTAGCTGTCTTGTCTGTCTGCAGGTGTGGTGAGGACTCTCCTCAGGCTCGTCAGCTCTTGTCCCTGACTTTGGACCGGACCAGCCACACTCTGCTGCTGGCCTTCCCCTCCTGTCTGGTTAGAGTGCCCACATCTCGCTGCCACCTCCACTCACGCTGCATGAGGTGAGTCATGCGAAGACAATTCTTCTGTTTCATTGTATTGTTTTCTTTTTTGGCCGATCATTTCTTCTGACTTGAACGTAGTGGAAGCTAAAACAATTTGTTTTTTCCTCTGATTTCTCACTCCACCTGTTACAGCACTTTCCAATGTAATTAACATTTCTGGTTTAGCTTCAGCCAGCAGAGGCGGGATGCCACCTGTGTTTGTCAAATCACAGCTAGCTCACTTTGTTTACTTTTTTTTTTTTTTTAACCCTAGAAAAATATTTAACTTGAAGAAAATGGCTTCCGGATTATGATTTATTTAGAATACAAAAGTTGTAAGTGTGCTTCTCACAGAGGATGTGTCGCACTTACATAATGCTATATGAATAGGGATGAATCTCTTTAATGATTTTATTTGACAAAGTTTCCACATATTTCCAAACCACATCTTGTCATTCCCTTCACCCTCAACAGTTTTCCAGGTTCCATCTTTATGAGCTTCCTTGATGACTGGAATCTTAAGTATTTGACTCAGCCGCTACCATGAAACAGTTTGTAATGTATTTTCTTTGTGTGCTCCTGCAGAAGCTGTCTGGCTTCCAGGGATCCGTACTGCGGCTGGACCAAAGGCAGTACCTGTTCCTTCCTGAGACCAGGCACACGGTGAGGGGAACGAACGCACACGAAACACTCTGCCCTCAGTGTGAAACTATAGAACATGTGTCATGAATGTTGCAGACATGATCATTTGCACAGACAAGAAAGACACACATAAACATCGACAGCTAAACAAAGAAAGCATGAAAAATTCAGTAGTGCTATTTGAATTGTGCCTTTAGCATATGGAAACACAAAACCTTGAACTGTCTGTAATTCAACTCCCATCGCCATCTGTGCAGCTGCCCTCACCTTTGACCCTGAAAAGAAGAGATCAATAAAGAGATCTGTGGCGTATCTTGTTACAATGAATGACTGACATGACACAAGGGCATCGTGTCAATTTTATAGATCATTACTATCAGATTTAATAGTGAGCGTCTTCAGGGAGTTTATATTCTGCTTAATTCTAGATTCACTCTCTTGTTATGTGTTAAACATTCATTCAGGATTTATTCATCACCCATTAGAGCTCGAATAACGAGCAACCTTCTGTTTGTGATGCAGGATTCCTTTCCAGCAAGATGTGGAATATGGAAACACCAGCTCCCATCTAGGAGACTGTGATGGTAGGTTGCAGCACTGTGGCATGTTGCTTCTGGTTAGTTAGTTGGGAAAGGCTTCACCATGTGGCTCAGTGCTTTATTACACTTGGATACTTGTGACTGAACATTTTGTTCTGATTCAACAAAATAAGAGTGTTTACAACAAACTGTGCAATAAAGCATTTTATAATCTGGAATAAAATGTCCCTCACCAGCACAATGTGATTTATTCATTTTAGTATATTGGTGTCTTGGTCAAACTGATTCAGGTGGATAAAGAACCAGAATTATAGTTAAAATTTTCCCAGTGCGCTATCCTTTGGCTCATGAAAGGTAAAGGTCTGAGGTGATAACTGATAAAAACAAGCTGCAAGAGTTTATGTAAAATGGCAGGATTCTGTTAAGCGGATGTGTACTTTGTAGTTTCACAATAATAAAATTCATTCATTCATTCAGTTTGTCCCAACAAAAAACACGAGCACAGTTGTCTTAAACTGAAATACAGGCTTCTATCTTTTACACCAACTCCTTGAAACTGATGCTGTAAGAAATAAGTGATGCCAAACTGCAGACCTGATAGACTTTTATTTAAAGGATGAAAGAGCCGGAGAGGTCAAGCCAGAGACAGGCTTTTGAGCTGCTGTGTCTGCAGATGGGAGCGATTAGAGCTGGGTGGAAACACTGAGGTAATGTGAGCAGAAGACTCTCAGGCCAGGCTGGAAAGTGTGAGAGGAAAGAAAAGAGTCGGCTGCTGCGGTCAGGGCTGCGCTGATGACAAGTGCAGGCCTCGCTTAACCTGGAGCTTTTGAGACCTCAAGGCCAAACTGGAGTAAAGACCATCTGAAGCATAAATATTTTATTACATAAACACATAAAGATGATAATAATCAATAGTTGTGGAAAGACATTGTAGTAGTTAATTTATTATCAAACCTTACGTCTTGAATGCTAATTGTAGGAAACTGTTCAAGTGCAACCCCAATTCCAAAAAAGTTTTTAAAAAATCTCACATTCCCATATTTTATTTGCAATAGAACTTTGTATGCAGAACAAATGTTCTGAATAATTAACTGTACATTTTAGGAGGGAGGTGTCTTTAATTTAGCAGCAACACATCTGAAAAGTTGAGACAGGGGCAACAAAAGACTAAAAGTGGTACCATAGAAAACAGCAGAAGAAGCATTTTATAACAAATAGGTTTATTGGCAACAAATCACTAACAGGACTGGGTTCCAAACAATCATTTTAGAGAGACAAAAAGATGGGCAGAGGTTCATCAGTACTGAAAAAAACTACATTACATCTGCAAAAAGTGAAACCATTTCAGAATGTTGTTCCTCAATGGATAATCAGTAATACTTTGATTGTCCTATAATATTTAGTTCATAGTATCAATAAATGATTTCAAGAATCTGGAGAAATATCTGCATGCAAAGAACAAGGATGATAGTCAGTACAGTATTTAACGCCTGTGATTAAAAACAGGTCTGATTCTGTATGGACATCACTGCATGGACCCAGAAACACTTCCACAAATGTTTGTCAGTAAACACAGACTCGTCAAGTCATCCAAAAATGCAAAAGCTCCATATTTCTGTGGAAAAAGTGAGCACCACATAGAAACCCTGTAGTCTTCACCAAAGCTCATTTAAAATGAACTAAAGAAATGTAGAAAACTGTTTTATGGTTAAAGGATAAAAACTTGAAATTCATTTTTGAAACCAAGGATGCCACGTCCTTCATGTTTAATAGAAGCGGGACCATCCAGCCTTTTATCAACCCCGTTGAAAAGCCTGCCTTTCTGATGGTACGGTATGTGAGCACATTAATGCCTACATGCCATGGGCTGCATACACATCTATAAAGGCACCATCAATGCAGAAAAGTACATACAGGTTTCAAAACAATGTATGATCCATTCAAGACATTATCTTTTTGGCAAGACGATGTCACACCACATGACGCCTCCGTTGCAACACCACGACTTTGTAAGAGAAGAGTCCAGACCTCACATCAATTGAAAATATTTGGCGCATTACAAAAACAAAAATCAGACAAAGACCTGGAATTATTAACCAGTATATACCAGACAAAAATGGGACATCATTCCCCTCCAAAACGTCCAGCGGCTGGTCTCCATAGATCACGGTTGTTTAAAGAAGAGGGTATGATTCACAGTAAACATGGCCCTGTCTTTACTTTGATGAGATGTGTTGCTGACATCAGATTCAAATGATGCAGATGGTTTGAATTCCTAACTTTTCAGAATAAGAATTGTAATTTTAAGAATACAGTAATTTTCAGCCTGTAGTCATGCAATGAGAGAGGATGTTGTTTGGGCTTATTTTATTACAAATTAATTGGCATGTTTATGGTTGTGTCTCCCATCTCCTCAGGATTTCTGCAGCAAAGTTTACTGATAGAACCAGAAAGTTTAGTCTCCCTCAACCTCCTCGTGGCCTCTGCAGTGTCTGCGTTCACCATCGGGGCAGCGCTGTCCGGACTTGCAGTGTGCTGGATCATGGCCCATAAGCCCGCCAGCCGTCGCCATGGCGGCACCTCCCAGTCCTCCATCCAGCGACGCGAGAGAGGCCTGTTGAGTAACGCCGGCGGTATGGCGGGCTCCGTGCTGAGTGTGACACGGCAAGGAGGCGGGGAGCGCTCCTGCTCGCAGGGTGGGGAGACCCTGTTTGTAATGCCCAATGGGTGGGTGAAGTCTGGTGAGCTGGACCCTGGGTTCCTGCCCACTCCGGAGCACACACCGCAGCAGAAACGAAGAGGTCTGCGACTGTCCGACTCCAACTCTGGAGGCTGGGACACGAGCCAGACGTATCTGGGGGGAGGTTCTGTGGGTCTGGGTTCGCCCTGTCGCATGCCTCCCTCCGTCTACCTGACCACGAGACTCTTCCAGCAGGGTGGGGGCGGCAGACACTGTGGTGATGGCCGTGGGAATGACACACCACGTCAGCACTACGTCTGCTTGAACAAGCAAGAAAAAGAAGGAAAGTGTACACCTAAAGCCCCCCTCAGAAAATCTGCAGGAGAGTATGTCTACCCCATGACCCCCCAGGACTCGCCTGAACGTCGGAGGGTGGTGTCAGCACCCAGTGCCCCCGTGGAGTACAGCGAGCCTCTGCCTTTGCGTTGGCCAGCCCAGGAAGGATACATCCTCAGCAGCCATGGGATGGTCCCTGTCCCCCTGCCCCCACCTATCATGCCTCCTCCAAGCAGTCAGGGTTACATGTCCCATCAACACACACCCGGACTAAGCCGAGCTCTGCTGAGGGGCGCGCTGGAGCGGGGGGAGCTGGGAGAGCTGGTGGACCTGAGCCATCTGATAAGTAAGAAAAACTGCAATGACAGGACTCAGACCGGCCAGTGACTGTGGAGGAAACGAAGGAGACGCGATTCTGTCTACGAGTGAAGCTCTTATTTCCATAGATCTCTCCTTTGCTCTTCCATCCGTCAATCCCTGTCCCCTTTCCACTCTCTGCTCCACCCCCCCACATTCATATTTCATTGTCAGCCTGCTCCCTCTGTGCTGTCGGTCTCTCAAGCAAAACCTCTTCAACCCATAATGAGTCTTTCCTTATGACTGGCTGCAGGCTTTGCCACTCATATCATGGCTCACACTAATTGGTCAGATGGACTGAGGTTGTTGCTGTGTCTGCAATGCAGAGTTGCCTTTCTCTCCCGCTCTCAGCGGTAGCAGGACAAGAGAGGAGAAGGGATGAAGGGGAAAGACAGACAGAAAAAAAAAAGAAAAAGCCCAAATGGGGAGCAGAGAGGATGAGGACAGAGACTCTGAGACTGCATTCTCTGTGGAAATTGACTGAGGCTGCAGAGCCGGGAGTGGGATGCTGTGTCCTTCTTCTGTAACATTAACAAGACTGCCAGCCATCTGTTATCAACTCTATTTCCCGTTGGTCTGATTGCCAACAAGGTACTTGAAGAGAAATTGCGAATTCTGAACCTCATCAAAGTATCTATAGCTCGAGGTGATTCATCAGACAGACGTTAGTCATTCTGACTAAACAGATGATTGAAAGCAACATCCGTCTTCTTGTTTCTCTCGTTATTATTTTTTTCTCTTTTCTGCACATGTACTAGCACTTGCTTACATGTTTTTGTACAGGTAGGGTCTTCAGTATTCTATAGGAAGCATGACTCGTGTGCCAAATGCCTCTAAGTTGTCTCATAGGGTTATGGGACCATAACTCATGTCCGCGGAGGCAGGACTGAAATGTCAGCAGTATTCCTGCCAACCACACACTTTTTAGAATGACAGCATCTCAGCTGTTTGTTCTGTTTTTCTCCCCCCCCTCCACTCCCTGGTTTCTTTAATGACCAATAATTCCTCAAGGATGTTGAGTGGGGTTGAACCGCGACACTGGGCTGATGTGAAAAATCGAGCAGAAAAGAAGACAACGACTTCTAGAGAATGTAAAAGAAATGCACTGAATACCATGTTTGTTGCTATAGAACACCGCCTGGCTTTATATAGCATTATATGTCTGTAAGCCCACCATGGGTCAAGGTCCAGCAAATGTGATGCAGTGCAAAGTGACAATTACGGTAGTTCTGATTGAAACCTCAGAGCCAATAGGGGTAATGGAAATGTTCCCAGCAGGCAAATGGAACCATATTTTCAGTCTATCCGAGTGTCCTGGGCCATGAAGTGGTGTGTGTTCAGATCAATACAGAATTACAGTAGAGACTGAATCAGTTAAACCCACAAAATTATTTAAAAATAATGCAAATCCCTCTTTAATGGTGGTTTGATTCATCAATTTGCAGTCTGTAGATTGACTAAATGAATGCTGGTCTGTACCGACCCTGTAGTGAGCAGCAATACTGAGTTTAAATGTAAATAGTGAACCTCAGATTTGTTACGAAGATCATAGGAGAGTAGCTCCAAAACATGTTAAACACCATGTCATTCGTGTTTAATGTTTTTCTTTTAATGTATGATTCATATCTACCGACATCAGAATGGATTATACCAAGCCAGTGTGTCTTTCTCACATCGATGTGCCAAATCAAGCTGGTGGAAGACTTAATAATGCTTGATCACTGAAGCAGAACATAAAGAGAGAAACAAAAAGTGCCAAGAAGGAACCACGTCCGTCAGCAGTGCACCTTTTTCCTGTGCTGTGGTTTTGAAGAGGGTGGCACAGCCGCAAAATGGTTACCTTGCTGTCGCCTTTCAGCAAGAAGGTTGCTGGATCGCCTCCTGGCCTGGGGCCTTTCTGTTTGCATGTTCTCTCTGTGCATGTGTGGGTTTTCTCCAGTTTCCTCCCACAGACCTAAAACAGACGTTAGGTTGATTGATAACTCTAAATTGTCCCCAGGTGAGAGCGTAAGTGGTTGTTTGTCTATGTGGCTCTTTGATGGACTTAAAACCTGGAAAATCAGGAGAATTGATGGTTTTTGAAGAGCACTCCAACTGCAGTATTTTTGTGATCTGTATGCCTTTTACTCTACATGCCAAATGTCTCGTTTCGTTTAACTGAGTTAGGCTTGTACTGTTGATCATTTGTTCAGCTCCTTTTTGACTGTGTGGATGCTTCTGATGCTGAACGCCACCGCAGAAAGTCTGTCTACTTTCATACTTCATGCAGAATACTGTAAATATGTATAAAAAATGAATATAAGACAGTTTGTCACACCCTCTGTGGTCACAATGGTTATGTATTCTTCTACGCCATGACCGGAAAAGTGTTTACTCCAGAATCGCTCTCGTTTTGATATGAACAGTTCCTCGTAAAAACCTTCAAATGAGCTGAAATGCATTGAGGGAACACTGTGTGACTCATCTCTTGATTCTAGAGGTTTCGTCTTGGTTTACAGTCCGGGGATTGTCTGCCATTCACTGACGGCCAACTGCCATGCTGGTGGCTCTGGAAACGATCCGTCAGCATCCGGAGCGAACGAATGTGCCTCGTTCTTTTTGTTCGTCGACATCATGATGTGCAGTAATAATGAAAAGCACAAAAACTGTGTTTTGTTTTTGAAAGAGCTGTTCTGTATCATTTGTGGATAGTGTAAATACTCACCTTGAATGTGCTGTGTATCAGTTTTTGTTGAGGAGGGCTGGGTGTGCTGTCTGTCTTCTCAGACAGGACTGTGTTTGACGGCTATTTTCTGGTGATAATGCTGTGAATAAACTGTATGTAAAGTACCCATGTGACTTTGGCTGAACGCAGAGTTTAGCAGTTTCCTCCCTGTTCTTAGATTAGAACGGCAGGCCTGAGCCGTCTCATTCGACTGATGCCTGTAATGTTTTTTGCAGTTGCTAAGCCGCTGCTGATGTAATGATCAGTACTGCTAATAAAAGGCATTATAAATAAAGACTGCTGCTGTCGTCTGAATGGAATTATTGAAATGAATGTGTATAAGCCATGCACACAGTCTCAAGTGCACTTTACCTGCAGGACAACCATCTTAAGAACTGCATATGTCATTATTGCTGTTCATGTTCTTTAACTGAGACAGTGCCGTGGAAAAGTTTTAAGCAGTTTCTCTTTACCTTCTATCAGTTCTATTTGCAGACAAGTTTTGAAAGAAGTCTGCAAATTAGTGGTTTGGAAATATTAAAAAAAAAACCCAGATCCTCTGTGTTTGATTTGAATCACTCCTCTCAGACACACACAGTGATGTTTAGATTGGACCTTTATCTGCAGGACATTTGTTCTTATTCTTTGAGCGGAAGATAGATTTTAATTAAACAGACTATGTATACATGTATATGTTGTCAATATGTACAGTATATCTTGTTGGTGTTGTCCTGCTGCAAAATACATTTTGAGCCAATTACATGGATTATTTTCCATGATGAATGTGTGTATCATTGAATTGTCTTGTGTTGTTTCCATCAGTGGTTTGTTTTTTTGGCTTTTTAGCTGCAATTCTTTGCCCTACGTTTCCATGACTGGCCACTGTGTATTACTGTTCTGAACAGGCTGATTCTGAAGGGCTTTGTTTCGTCACCACTAGAGGATGCTGAGTGTACCTCTGAGGGAGGAAGAAATGTTCCCACGAGTGTGCTTGTATTAAGTGAAAAGTGTCTATGCCTGAAACAGATCTGAGAGCTGCTGTTTACAGCAAATACTAACTCACAATCACTGTTTCGATAAAATACTGTAAAATATTTCACATCTGTCAGGATTCAATTTGCTGTATAATAATAATAATTGCATAACTCAATTAAAATGTTACTCAACCCCTGACTCAGCACAGTGGCACAGTTGATGCCTCTCAGCGAGCAGGTTGCCCCGGTTCAAATCCTGGTCCAGGGGCCTTTCTGGGTGGAGTTTACATGATAGTTGGACATGGACACCAGTGACCCCTGCAACCTGAATAGGAAGAAGCGGGTAAAGAAAATGGATGGATGGATGGACAGACCCCTAACCAAGGAAAGCAGAGTTTGTTTTCCCATAGGAATAAAAGTGCTTACAATCATCAGGCAGCTACATTACTGAGTGATTTTTCTCTTCCTTGTTTTAGTTTCATTCTTTTAAGCTGATTGTCATTGTTACAGCAGAATTTGTGTGTTGTCTCTCCCCCTCCCTCCGTTTTTCCTTAGGTTCTGCTTGTCAGGTGTGTGCTCCAGCCTAACTTTAATGAGGAGGGCTACAAACTGGTGAATTATCTTGATGACTGAAGTCTATGAACACAGCTCAACACCTCAAAGACAAAGGAGCTGGTTATTGACTTTGAAAAATCCAGACCAAGGCCAAGATCAGTTCTGACTGATGGGGCTGAGGTGGAGGCTGTAGACATATAAGTACCTTGGACTGTGGCTAGACAGCAAACTGGACTGGGCAACTCACACAGACCACCGGAGGGGGTCAGAGCAGGCTGTACTTCCTGAGGAGGTTCCGGTCCTTTAACATCTGCAGGAAGCGCCTGTGGATGTTCTACCAATCTGTGGTTGCCAGTGTTCTTTTTGCAAAATATCCAAGAAGGATACATCCAGACTGGACAAACTGATCAGGAGGGCTGGCTCTGGCTGGCATGAAGTTGGACTCTGGTGACAGTGGCAGAAAAGAGGACTCTCAATCCGCTGGACATTATGGACAATGCCAGTCCTCCTCTGCACACCACCATCAAACAGTGGAAGTTATTTACTCATAAAACAAATGTCTTAGTCAATGACATAGTTTTAGGGCCACTGTTCCTTGTGTTGTTTTTTAAGGGTAATAACACAATGAGGGCTCTTCCAGGAATGCTTTCCTGTGAGTGGTCTACACCACACAGCTGTAGCACGGTGACCTGTGGTTGTGTCAGGAAGGGCATCCAGTGCAAAACTATTGCCAAATCCTTGTGCGAGTTCACTCGCTGTGGCAACCCCTGTCAAAGGGATCAGCCAAAATGAAAAATAAAAATAAAAAATGCATACCATATCCTCAATATGTCGGTGACATTTACATTTTGCTAATTAAAGTAAGTAAAAAATAAAGGCAGAAGCTGCTAGAGTTAACAAAATGCATGTTTTATGTTTATTTTTTTAAATACTGTACATAATTAAAAGAACAGCTTTTTTTGTTTTTTTTATTCTTAGAGTTTATTTTATTTCCAAATGACACAATTCTTTTTAACCCTTTTAAATTTCACTTCACTCCAGGACCACCTGCAGGGAACTGAAAGTAAAACCAGTGGCTCTGGCTCTTTCAGTTCCCTCCAGAGTCACGCAGCATTACCGAAGAAAAACCATCAGTGTGAGCGCTTTGCGTCAAACTTGTGCAACAACGTCGTTTATTCAGAACAGATATACGCAAACACACAAGTCGGTGGGAAAAGGGGAGGGTGTTCTCTAATTGGTTTCTATGTAAAACTTTTTCAACAAAAAATAATAGCTAATGGAGTCAAAGCAGCAGTTTGTGGACGAGATCCATTCAGACACTCGTAAAAACCAGTGGGCTGGCAAAGAGGAATGCAGGCACCTCCAGTTGGAGGGAATCGTTTGTAAGAAGTTAACAACAAAAGCAATATGGAGGGGTGTGTAGCAGACGAGGAACACAATCAGATTTGCTGTTACGATGCCAACGAGACTTTTCCTTTCTGCTGAGCTGCTGTGCTTCAAAATAAAGATGATATGAGCAGAGCAGAAGACGGTGATCAGCAGAGGAAGGACAAAACCAACAAGCACCAGGAGGACAAGAAATTTTAGACTGAGAGGAAGATCTTTACGTCTTTCGTAGCATGACCAAAGTTTCTCAGGATTGTTCTCGTGATGAAAACCAACAGCTACAGCCACCAGGAGGGCCCAAATGATGAAGCACACAGCAACAGCTGTTTCCTTCTTCCTCCTCCAGGACCTGGTCTGCAGGGGGAATCTTATAGCCAGGTAACGTTGGCAGCTGATGGCCATCATGGTCAGCATGCTGGCATACATGTTGACAAAATGAATTTGAATGAGGAAAGTGCACACGTAGGTTTTGGGTAGGCAGAAGAAGGTGTCATAGATCCTGAAGGGAAGGGACAGGATGAGGGCAAAATCAGCAACTGCCAAGTTCAGCATGTAGATGTGGGTGGATGTCCAGGAGCCCCGGATGGAGATGATGGCCCACAGTGCAGCGGCATTAACAAAGAAGCCAATCAGAAACACTGGAGTATAAACTGAAAACTCAAAATAATCCACCGAGCATGTGTTATTTGTGTTGTTGCAGGACATATTGTTCCATGAACCAGGTGCCCTGCGTAAAATACAACAAATGGTTAGCTCAATGATCTGAGATGCAGAGAGATGAAATGGATTAAAAAGCAACTTCCTGGTAATCTAATACTTATAGATGTTTAATAAGCTGGCATTAACAAGGAAGTTTTGAAAAGACGTGTGCATGCAAACCTGTCGGTGTTGGTTTTCTGTGATCTTTCTGAGAAGACAGTCCGCACTTGTCATCGTGTGCAAATCAGTTGACTGTCAAAAACTTCTTTTTTTTTCACCGTCATCTAATTTTGCAACACAAGGGAACGCAGAGGTTTCAGAAAGGCTGCCCACATGTTCCTTAAACATGACCACTTTTTTTAATAACTGACACATTTCTGTCACTAAAACCTTGAAAAATTGTGTGCTATTGAAAACAACTTACCTCATGAGCTGTTCTCTTGTTCATCGACCTAAAGAACTCCTTTTGCAGATGTCTACATCTTTTGTCGGCACATCTGCGTAATACGTGCAAGATGTGTCATTTCCTCTTTTTCTGGTAATTAAAAAAAAAAAGTTTCCTTTGTATGAGGCTGCGTTGTGTCTGCAGTCAAGTGTCTCACATCCTCATTCAATCTTGATCAGTGAACTTTCATTTTATACAACAGAAAGCTGTTGTGTATTTGATGCCTAACAATACGGTGCCTAATACTTTATTGTGTGATAAATTTGTCCTTAGATTTTTTTTTATATTAATCAACAAAATCCAATTTGAGATTCATGTGACAGTGGGGAAAAAATATTATTTTACTTAGTTGTTGAGAAGAACATCTGACATGAGACAAATACACTAATAATTCAACCCCCCTGTTCATAAAATAGGCTTGTTTTGCATTGTGATACAAAAAAAATGTTTATTTATGATCAGACAGGAGGTGGAGCCTGACACAGACCAGACTGCACAGTGATGATCTTCTTAAGTTTCTAATCACAAACTTCGCCAAATAGCATAGTTTTTCATAGCATGCTCAAGTTAGTGGTAACTTTGTCACTCTGAATGCACATTTTACAGAACTTGTGTGTTTTTAGTATTTACAGATCTGAGGTAGTGGTTGAAACAAATGGTGTGTATCCATTGTTTCAGTTCATTCAGTTTATTTAACCCTAGATGACAACAAAGGCCAAAAGATGAGTCAAATCAGAAATGGTAAAGTTACAGACAGTTCAGTTCTGTGATTAGATTCCTATTGAACTAAACAGTTAGAAAATTCTCAATTTAAACTGTTTTGACAATAGGAGTCAGTGAATTGTTCTGAATTTTCTTTTTATTTCAATCTCCCATTCTAAACATGTCTGCAACATTTATAGGATGGTGGAACACTGCTCATTTTAGCAGAAGCAGACCAGCAGAACCAGTACAGGGAGGGTCACTGCATGATGGAATGACTAACAGCCCACAGCATGGACTTTGTTTCCCACAGTAAGTCATTTCAACTTGGTTAAACGGCTCTAAGAAGTGACTCATGAGCCCAGAATGCTGGCTTCTTCTATCAAATATAACATCACATCATCTGCAAATATAGAGAGTCAGTGTGTTTGCACGGCAAGATGTGGTTAACATCTGTTTGCAGAGTGGTTGCTCTGTAAGAATAGTCCTTCAAACAAATGCGTCAGAAGATCCTTTCAGGGCTTTTGTTGTTTTTCTAGCTTGAAGCAGAAATGGTGAAAAAAAAAAAACAATACTCTTGGTGTATTAAATGTGCAGCCTGTAACCAAACGCTTGTGACTGTTCATTTAGACATTGACTTTTAGCTAAATATGCAGTATTTCAAATTGTGTTGTTCCCATTGGAGAAATAAATGTTCCTTTAATACAAAAAAAAAAAAACAGTTTACGATGATGAATTTCAAGTTGTTTTCTTTTTGTTTGAGAATATCAAGGGCCAGGCTGATTTGGCCCCAGGAAAGTTTTCAGGTCTCTCAGCTAAACAGACACAGCATAATGGTGTTATTGTGTTTTTTATTATGTTCTATTGTTAGTTCTTGTGAATGTATGATGAATGTAGAGCGTGGTAAAAGAGAGTTTCTGCTACAAGGGAGAAGGGAGCAGCTGGAAAGACAAAAAAAGACACAGTTTTACAACTCTACTGTCACTTGTTAATACTGTATTTTATGTCAGTAAAGGAATCAGTGCTTCCACCAATGCACTTTACTATTAGATAAGTTTCCTAAAAAGAATCTCAGACTTTTCGTGTTTATCAGTGTGAATCTGTCTGCCATCACACGTGTGAACCACATAAAATGAGTAATGGCTGCGTAATACAGATTGAGTTGATAAAAGCACAAGTGATAGTTTGTTTTAACATTTTGAATAGCCATTATATTATTAGCTGGTATCATTATCATTGCACAACAAAAGTATCAATATCTGCATTAGTACCAAAAAAAAAAAAGAAGTGAAAATGTCAAAAACAATATTTTACAGAAATACATTCCAAAGATCAAAGTTGGTGAAATTTGAACAGGTTTAGTGAAAAATAATATTTTTCTTTCTCTTGTGAGGTTTGTTTGTGTCAACACCAAGTCCCAGATGATGCTGATGAAGACAATCACTTCCACTTCCTTCCACTCATGTAAGCCATCCTGATCTATGCTAGCTCATCACTGGGGTCATAACAGATGCTCATATTCATATATTGTGATCATAGTAAATTCTAACCTGCTATGTCAATATATGTCTAAATGTCTATATCAAAAATAATAAAATACATAATGATGAATTATATTATGATGTTGGTACTTTTTTTAACCACTGCATGTAGAAACATGTTAATGGACTCTGATCAAAGTGCTTTCTCAGAAGTTCATGTCAAAGTTTAGTTTTAAATATTGTATTTTCGAACAATAACTTCAGATGCCACTTTAATCATAAAACAGGAGAATTTGATACTACATTCATAGTTATTGTATAAATGGACAAATACTACTAAATATACCAAAGTACTTTGATAAAAACAGTAATTTTGGCACATATAAACTCAGGATGAGGGTGAGGCCTGTCACAGTTTGATGCTCAGTGTGTGATGTTCATTCTGAGCTCTTTTTAAAGACCACCGACTCATTTCAGGTTCATATGTATCTTCTGTAACGCGAGCATGCTGCACCCACAAATGCTCACATGGTTGGAGAATGGAAATGTACCGTTTCCTCCCACAAAAACTCACCCAGTGCGGTCTTCGCCTCTCCACTCTCCTCTCTGGTGGGCCGGGGGTGTCAAACGCTTTCCGCTGCAGTATAATGTGGTCTTTGCTTGTAGTATTGGTTTATTGTCAATTTAAAATGTCCTGTATAAATCACCTAAACTTAAATCATAATGAAATCAGCTAATGCAAGAGATTTTAAATTTATGAAGCAAATATTCACATTTGTTTGTTCACTTTTAAGGTTTCAGTTTGTGTTTGGCAACATTTTACAACACCAGCTGGTTTTCCATGTTCTCATGGTCACATACAATAGGAAAAAATTGAGCCTGAGGCATTACTGTATGTTAAAGTCATGCAGCATACCACCACTTTACTGTGTTTTTCACTTTCTAACGTGAACTTCCTGTAAGGTTTTGAGGTGAGTGTTTCTCTGTGCTACTGCTCCTCTGTTCAGTTCTGCAACCACGGTGCATACAGTGATAATATACATGTACACCCTGTATATTCATGGCTTGTACCTTTGCAAATGAGGTATCCATATATAAATGCTCGCATATACTGAGGCAGCAATTGTTCTGTTCCACTGTGGCCCACGTGGCTTGAGGTCACAAGTCATTTAGTGTATTTGAGAAAAAGAAAAAGCAGTTTGAACTTTTCAGAATGTTCACACTACAACCGTCTCCACAGGGTGGCTTTATCTACAGGTTGAACTACGTTTGAGGCATAAAGACTCAAAGTGATGTTTAAAAAAGTTCTCAGATCTGGTCTGGCTTTGCAAAGTAGAATGGAGGAACAGGCATGAAGTCAGTGAAGATAACTGCAAAAACTGTCAGTTCATTTTCATCCCTCTCATAGTTCACACTGCGTTGTGTTTAATGATGACCGTAAGATGAGCGTTGAACTGAATGCTGTTTAATCTGCATAAAAACGTGCACTGGTCATAATCTGGGCTCATCGCAGCGGGTACAGCACCTGTCTTCTCATTGAATGGACCTACAATACACCTGTAACAATCCCCTGTCCAAACAGAGTTTAGACACGCACAAGAGAGTTCTTTAAATTATTTTTCAAAGGTTAGAAATATGATCAATTTGTAAACGACAGTAAAATAAAACTTGCTCGGACACGTCAGTTTAAGTGCAGGTGGATGGAGCACGCTGTAAAACCATCTGTTCCGACTGAAACCAAGATAATCTGCCACTCACACACTCCTTCATGAAAATTAACACTAAACAAAACTGAGTTGAATATGAAGTTCTCTTGAATCCTACAGGGTTGGGTCAAACTTCACTGCAGGAAGCCCCAAAACATCCCATCCTGGGCAAACTCTGGAGCTCCACCCGTCCATTCTGCTGCGTCACCTGCTTCACCTGCCACCCCACCCCTGCTGTCAAACTCATGTCTCTTTTTATAAGTTATACTCATACATATACTATTTTGGAGTTAGAGCCCACGAGACCACGAGCTCGCACTGGTTACAACAAAGGTGGATTTTGAATAAGTTAAGAAACTGACACACAGATAAAATGCTTACAGGAGTTGGTGATAGCACTGAATATTCATATAAAGGGAAAAAATGGTATTTAGTTGTTCTTGTTTTGTTAGTTTCTCATATTTTGCTATTTTGTATAGTGGTAGACAATAAAGTTTTGTCTTATCTTATCTTACATCACCAACAAAGCTAACTGGAAGCTGCACAAGCTAGAAGGCTGAAAACTAAAGGCTCTGCCTCCTTTTGTCTTTTTGTAGGCCCTTTCAGAATAAAGTTTGTGTGCTTCTGAGATGTCAGCGTATGAATGACTTCAGCACCAAAAGCATACTGTGTAAAACAAACATGAAACCTTTGCAGACAAGATTAGCCTAAACAAAGGTTTCATTGTCTGAGTCAGTTTTCTTTTGCATAGCATTGTGGTCAACGATGACTAACAAATGGTTTGTTGCACACAGGGTTTTATAAGAATGTTGGTTCAGAAACTGGAAAATGTGTGTGTTAATCTGGCTTCTAACAACCTGTTTCATGTTTATTGTAGAGCTTTACAGTGGGTTTCAAAGTTAAACCATTTGTAAAGTTTTCAGGTAAAAGCTTCCAGTTTGCATCAGCCAAAAAGCATCAGCCTCAGCTTTTAATTTATCTTCAAAGACCTGGGCTGAAAGTTCATTGAACAGAATGGTGATAGACAAGAGAAACTTGAGAATGAACAACTGAGAGCTTTATATTTAAAAAAAAAAAAAAAAAGCAGAATGTACGAGAAAGGTTTGTGGGAAAGCTTTTTGGACCAGCTGAATGGAACTCATGAGAACAAACGCAACAAAAACAGATGGCTCCACACTGAAAGGTTTGGAGAATAAAGTTGCTTTTTTATTAGTTAAATCCATTTTAAGGCAATACAGTTTGAATTTTAGGAAAAAGTAACTTGTGAAGGAACTAATCTGCGCCGAGGTTAAAAGCTTTTGAATAACAGGGTGAGCTGCTGCAAACTAGAGGAACAAAAACCACCACTGTAAAGATTTACTTTAGGTGAGTTAGTGAAAAACTTGCCTCGTTCTGCAGAAGCAGATAATTAGGTAAAATAATTCCAATCAATTCAGCCTGTTTACGTGCTGCTTTTCATTTATTGCTCATTTTGTAGAAAAAAAAACGGGAAGTCTGAAAGGCTCAAGAGATGTTAGATTAGATCCAGTTTATTAGAGTGTGTTTGGCAGTTATTACGTTACGTTTTTATTAAAAGCCTGAGAGATATTGTTCTGTGGAAATAAAGGCAAAAATCTAATATTGCACAGGATATGAAGGAGCTCGCTACTTTAGATGCTGACTGTTGTTCTCGTTAATTTGTTTGAAATCCATTTAGGCCTATCTGCTTTTCACTTAGATGTTTCCTTGAGCTTATTGTGAAAAAAAGCTGGAGCTGGTTTCTTGTTCTGTCTTTTCCTGGCTCACATTGTTAGTCTGCAACCTTCAGGCTGATCAGCTGTCCTCTGTGACTCATGTGCTTTCATTTTTATCTACCTGGTACTGTCTGAAAGTGCCCTTTACACATCAGTGGTGAGGCAAGGGGGAGCAGGGAGGCGGAGGGGGCTTTCCATTGCTTTAACTAGGTCAGTGAGGACACACCCCTCCCTCCTCTGGCTGCACCCCTGCTTCCCAACCCGTCCTGTCTCCCTTCCCTCCACTTTTCCTCTGCCATGACGCAATGCAGACTTTCTGCACACCTTCTGAGTCCAACAATCCTGGCACAGGCTTCCATTTTTGGGGACTGAGCCACCCTCCGCACATCATCTGCATCTGGCAGTCGTGTCTTGTAGCAGTCCAACAAACACAACTTGCACTTTTATAGATGCCTGTCAGGTTCTGTGACTCAGCAGCACCATGTGGATCTGTTAATCCATCAGTAATTTGGCCCAGCTTTTTGTTGTGATTGCATAATGTCCCAGTTTTACATCTGCGATAAGACTCCTGAACATTTGGCCGAGGCCGTGCTGAAAATGTGTGACCATGTTTGCTTTTTCCCCCCAACTCTCAAAGCAACTCCTTTATGTGTCTAACTATGTGTGTCTGAAATTAAAGAGAACAATTGCTGCATTCATAGTCAATTTTGAACACCTCATAACTCCTTTAACTTGTGACTCGTCATGTGTCCCAGCAGTTTTATGACAACAAAGGCTGGAAACCAATAAAAGAAACACCTCAAGTGCAAATTCCAAACATTACATAAGCCCCAGTTTGTTATACTGCTCATCCAACACTGGGTGTCTCTGTTTCTGCTGCCTGCAACAGGATGAGTCATCTAAGAGGCTATACTCAAACCAACATACCGATTCTCGCACATCCCTGCAAATGCACTGTTTAATTCAGTAAACAGCTATCCTGGGTGAGATGCACATTGTTGAAATGGCCTCAAAGCAGAACACCAAAAACTGAAACTGTGGAAATAATAAAAAGCTGCACTGAAGGCTTGCAAGGCCTGCAGCATCCTCTGCCCATTTAACACGAGTGTCTTCGCAAAAAGCATGACTCCTGCTGGATTGTAACGTCTGATGAAGAAAGAGGGGTTGTATAAAAACAGGAAAAGAGCATCAGCTAGAACTTGGGTGGAGATGAGAAGCGGATGCTTGGCCAGCAGCGCCTTGCGGTTGGCCCACAGCAGATTTAGGTCATCGGGTCAAAAATGAAGATGCCAGAATAATCACGGCAGATGAAAAGCAACAGGAAACTGGAACAACCTCTCTCTGTTTACTGGGCTTTGCTGGTCGTGTGTTCACACTTGCCTGGGCGTAACTGGGTCAGGCTCACATGGCGAAGCACGTTGAGTCACACCGGAGATAAACACAACCCAGTTGCCATGGAAACCTGCCTTCCCACTTGACACATCTTTGCATGGCGTACATTTATATTTGCTTCTGATCCTTGTGTCTGAGCTGACAGATACACTGATTCTCCCACACACACACAGGCACGCACGCACGCACACACAAAATGTGGCAAACGTGCTTTTCAAAAAAGATTGATACGTCAGTTATGATTACAGCCAGTCTTTCATCAATCACGTCATTCTTTTGTCAAATCAAAACCGAGGTTTGGCTGTGTGGCATCAGCTGAATCCTCCCTCTATTCAAACGCACATGGGCGTGGATGCTGAACCTGCTTTATGAGAAATAAAGAAGACAAACGTCAAAAGGTGGAGGGGGTGGGGGGGGAGACAAGGAACGGGAGATGGTGAATGACACAGCAAGACATTTGCTGCTGAGGATTCTGTTTGTCAAGACAAGCCCAGACATCTCATAGAGAATCACACGCTTGTGTAATTTGCCACAAAGTGAGCACGTCTCGGCATGTTGTTTATTAAATCAGACAACTATTACGAGTATTATATGAGTTATCAGAATACAGATGCACATGGAAAGAAAGAAATAAGAAGAGAAAAAGAAGTAGAAATTGTTTTGTTTTTTTAAGGGATACAAGGATTTTTATTGTCATTCATCACATGTGGTACATGAGGTGGAACGAAACTATGTAGACTACATATATGGTCCCAGCTACATTCAACAAAAAATACAAATTGTAAAGAAAAACATTAGTAAGATCCGAGTCATGAACTAAGAATATACTAAGCACTAATGGCACAAAAACAATGCGCTAAGACAACACCAGCACGAACATGAGTCTGTATGAGCAGATGGGGACTATTGAACACAGCAACATGAAATAATCAGCAGCACGAGATCAGCATCACGGATAGTCAGCAGCACATATCAACAACCAAGTGGCATTGCAGTGATTTTCACAGTGATTTTTCCTGTTTTAGATATCCATGAGTCTAACAGCCTCAGGGTAGAAGCTGTTCCTCAGCTTGGTGGTTTTGCACTTAATGCGCCTCAACCTTCTGCCTGAAGGGAGCAGGGCAAAAAAGTTTGTGTGCTGGGTGAGTGGGTCCTTCTTGATGCAGGTGGCTCTCTTCCTGCAGCTAGAGGTGTCAATATCGTGATGGTGGGGAGGCTGACTCCAATAGACTTCTGTGCAGCCTTCACCACTCATACATCAAGTTTAAGGTTCTTTATTGTCATTCACATCACATGTCATACACCAGGTGGAACAAAATTGTGTATTCAAGGCCCCAGTTAGACCCCAAAATAGCAAAAAATAACAAAAGTATAAAAAGAAACGGTATATAAGGAGCTAAGATATATGCTAAACAAATGCTAAACAATATGCTAAAATATCTAAGAAATACACTAAACATTAACAATGTAAAATAGTGCGGTACTGTATATTAAACAGCAGGCCAAACTTGAGCCTGTAGTAAATGGGTGTGAATGAATACAGCAGCATGAGATAGTCAGCAACCTTTCAAAACAACACAAACATTTCAAAACCTATGAATGCTAAACAGTGGAACAGACCTAACTAAAAGAAATTAAATTAGAGAAATTGAATTTGTTGCAGGGTGAATGCTGAGAGCTGAATGACTTTGCTGAAATTTGTTCAAGAAGATGAAATTGAGTTAATTTAGCTAAAAGAAGCAAAACTCTAACTATAAGGAACAAAACACCAATTAAAAGCTAAAAGAAGGAAAAGGCAAGCTAAAAGATAAATGGACTAGCAAAAAGCTAAAAAAAACGTGCAAACTGAAATTACAAGCTAAAAGTGAATAGCTAAGTAAAAGCTAAAAGTAGCAAATCACTTGCCTAAAGTAATAAAACATAGTTCAAAGCTAATAGCTAATATTTAGCCAATACAGGTAGTCCTCGACTTACGTTCGAGTTCCGTTCCTACGGACCGATCGTAACCCTAATTTAACGTAAGTCGGAACTCATTACACGTGGCGAACGTAAGTCCGGATTTTTGCTGTACGTCAAAAAAAGAACGGTAAACGGCTTTTTAAACACGTTTTTTTCAACGTAACACAACACCAGCGTACATTCTGTACCTTAA
>JARVGQ010001954.1:21907371-21920352 GCA_031762355.1 Hypsolebias martinsi | reverse complement strand
ACTGCTTCTTACCGTCAAACAGGAAGTACAACCGGAACTTGGCTTTTCAAAGTAAAATTTTTCAAAAAAAAAATTTTATGAGATGCGTGACGTAACCCCGAAACGTCGTAAGTCGAGGACTACCTGTATTTGTATTGTTGCGCGGTCGTATTTAAACAGCAGATTTGGAAGAACAAACCAAACACCAGCTGTAGTTCAGACAGTTGGAAGGGTTTTCTTCTAAGAAATGGATAAATGATCTTTTTGCAATTTGCCACTTTACAGCTAGATGCCACTTTATTTGATCTGCTGTGCTTGTAAGGATGGTTAGTTATTGAACATATTTGTAGAGGAAGTTGTAGCTGGCAAAAAATGGCGATATAGATTTGCATCTCAATTCAATTTGATTCATTCAGCACCAAATTTTAACTGTTTTTAAAGAAGGATAAGTCTGATCACCGAGCATAGTGTGGCAACAAATGTGACAGTTTTGTCTGAATATGCACATCATGTCATTCAATATTCAGTACGTGTGTGGGGTTTTCCCCGTTGTTTTGTGCCTTTTAACTAAAAGCTTTGGGCGTAGCCGCTGTTCTTCACACAACAAAAGCTGCCTGTTTCATTTGTGTTCTGCCTCCTGATTTGTTGTGTCAATGTTGTTTTGGTCCTGCAGCTCAGATCGAGGTCATCCCTTGTAAAATCTGCGGGGACAAGTCCTCAGGAATTCACTATGGGGTCATCACCTGTGAAGGCTGCAAGGTGAGAGAAATGAACAAACACCAGCTTTAACCAACTTCTTCGTGGGAATATTTTAACCATCGTGCTGTATGGTTTTGTTTGTGTGTGTGTGTGTGTGTGTGTGTGTGTGTGTGTCCAGGGTTTTTTCCGTCGCAGCCAGCAGAACAATGCTATGTACTCTTGTTCCCGCCAGAGGAACTGTCTGATCGACCGGACGAACCGGAACCGCTGCCAGCACTGCCGACTGCAAAAGTGTTTGGCTTTGGGCATGAGCCGAGATGGTAAGTGCACACGAAACACACCTCAAAGCTTACTGGACTCCGAATCTCCTTTTTAAATGTTTAATTTGTTTCATGTCAAGAAAACCATGTCATGCTGCAATACCATTTGTGATCAGTTTGTCTCTTATGGAGGTTTGCTTTCTTTCTGTAGCTGTTAAATTTGGTCGCATGTCAAAGAAACAGCGGGACAGCCTCTACGCTGAGGTCCAAAAGCACCAGAAGTCCCAAGAGTGTGCCAGCACCGGGGGCTCCAAGCCTCTGTCTTTGCCCCGGGAGGATGGAGTCTGTGGCAGCAGCACAGACAATGGAGAGGAGGGTCTGAGTCGGTCCTACAGCAGCGGGGGCTCCACCTCAACCCTCAGCGACCTGGATGACATCGCAGCGCTGCCTGACCTGTTTGACCTCCCGCTGACCCCGGAGGAAGCCAGCGAGTACTGCAGCCTGGAGCTGCTGGGAGGCGGAGGAGCCAGCACTGGGAACACCTCCAACTCTTCATCGTCTTCGTCCTCGCCCATGTCCAATCAGAGCTCCCCGCAGCAGACCGTGCTGGACTCGGCAGACACCAATGGGAGCCAGCTCCTGCACACTCATCAGCTGCTGGGGCGCAGACGTTCACCGCTGGACCACCTGCCCGACGACTGCTCAGTAACAGACCTCGGTGAGTCTGGAGCTGGTAAATAACAAACCGTGTTCCTTATTCAGCTCCTCCTGAAGCAAAGAGAGCGTCGCATAACGTTTCTTTACTCCTCACATGGTGATCGTGCATAAGTCAACAGCAGGTCAGAACTGGCAGGATATTAAAGACAGGCCTGTTTTAGCAAGAGCTACATTTTCTTCATGTGGCTCCGGAGTTTCATATTAATTTCCTGTTTCATGCAAAGTTAATACTTCTTCCAGATGTTTCCTATTAAATCGCTCTTAGCAGTTCACAGTACTTAATGTTTTTTTTATTGACAGTTTCGAGAACAGTAGTAGAAAAAATTCAAAACATGTTTGATTCTTTATAGATGAATCATTCATAGAAAGAATAAACATTTATGCACAACGAGATTGAATTAAAGGCCTAGTTTCCTTGAAGTAATGCACACATCCCACCACCTTTCATGACAGCTTTATCTCAAGATGGCCACCACAGCCACGTATTGTGAGATGTGTTGCTGCTCGTAGTGTGTGTTTAGAACAACTCTTAGCTACTACCACATAAACCATTACCTGTGATTTTGACTCATGGCCTTTTATGTGTTGGTAAATGTTGATTAGTTGTGACAGCTATCTTTATTTGGAGTGATTCCTAAAGTTAATCAAGATTACTTCTTGACAGTTTCATTAAAGAGTGTGCTCGAAGTGTGTTGGATCATGAAATATTTTGCTAACAGAAACTGTACACCGAGCATTGACAGGGTGGATGTAATAGGAACAGCTGGATGGATAATTATTGTTTAGCTTTGCTTCTCAGCTTTAGTGCACTTTGAATGAACTGCTGCAAAAATATAGGAGAGCTGTATAGTTGAAAATTTGTGAATTTCTAGGTGGAGAAACAGCAAAAATACTGAACAAAACCAAATTAAAGAATAGCAAATGTGATTTTCTAAGCAAATCTAATTTACTGAAACACAAGGGCAAAGTCGTATTGTTTGAATATGACACACGCAAAACTGCTTTTATGGCCAAAGGCAAGATGAAGCTGGTAAAACAATAAGAAATGTAAAAAGGGAGAACAATCACCTCTACAAACTGGGTTAGAATAAAGTATGGAGACGTTCTACATGCACGAGGGCAAAAGCTTTATCAGAGGCGTCTGTAGAAACCTGCAGGAGAAATATGTTTCTGTTTTATTAGAATGCACAGTTGGAAGAGTCATTGCTTCTCAGCGAAAAGGTTGTTGGATTGAATCCTGGACTTTCTGAGTAGAGTTTGCATGCTCTCTCCATGCATGTGTGGGTTTTTTCCAAATACTCCGGTTTTCTCCCACAGACCAAAAACATGCACGTTAGGCTGATTAGTAACTCTAAATTGTCCCTAGGTGTGAGTGAGAGCGTCAATGGTTGTTTGTCTCGTTTGTCTCTATGTGTCCCTGTGATGAACTGAAGACACGTCCGAGGTGTCCCCCACCTCTTGCAACATGACTGCTGGACATGAGCACCAGTGACCCCTGCAACCTAGAAAGGATGATGCACATAAAGATAGTGGATGCACGTGTAGATCACAACAACAAGCTGTTTTCAGTGCAGCTCTGGGGCTTAGAAAGAAAAAAAATTGTAAATATCGTGACTAGTGGGAGTTAAGAGGATGCAGAAAGCGATGGTGCAAAGTGAATTATTAAAAAGGGACATGGAAGCACAAACCTGCTATAGAAGCACAACAAACACCCAGAATGAGACCTCACTGACACTGGTGTGTGTGTGTGTTGTTTCACAGAGAACATCACCAAAAGCATCTTTAAGTCTCACCTGGAAACGTGTCAGTACAGCGCTGAAGACATGAAGAGATTCACCTGGGTCCAGTACACACCGGAGGAAACCCGGGCCTTCCAGAACAAAGTACGTCAAACTTACAGCCAAGAATAATACAGGACAGCATTTATTGTTTCACAACGGAAAGTTTTAGGGGTTTCATAAAACTCTCTTCGCTGCACTTCTCGCAGTCGGCAGAGTGGATGTGGCAGCAGTGTGCGCACCACATCACCAATGCCATCCAGTACGTGGTGGAGTTCGCCAAGCGCATCGCAGGCTTTATGGACCTGTGCCAGAACGATCAGATCATTTTGCTGAAAGCAGGTCGGTGCACTGTCTGAAAGGTCCACTCATGTTTTACAAAGTTCACAATCCTCCAGTGTTCACAGTTTTAAACTTGCTAACTTGAGTTTCTTTCTTTGTTTTTTTTTTTTTTTTGTCTCCAACCTTCTATCTTTGATTTTATTTTATTTTTTTAATCACTCTTTTGTTTATTTTCACTGAATGACACAAATCTGGAAAAAAAAAATTATTTATGGGTAAATTCATCCACACATATTGTGTTTACATGTGAATGAAATGCATATATCTGACAATGCATTTACTATTTGTAAATGATTTGAACTGCAAAAACACCTTGATGGACATCTTTCATCAAATGGTTCAACATTGTCTTGGATATGCTGTGCACAAATCTGAATCAAAATTATTCACGTGTTCTGTTTCTGTGTGTGTGTGGGAGAACGTTGGGCTTTTTTTGCTGTTCTCCCTCTCTCTTTTCTTTTTCTCTCTCTCCACGTCTCTTCCTCTGTTTGTGACTACCTTTTTTAGGCTGTCTGGAGGTCCTGCTCATCAGAATGTGCCGCGCCTTCAACAGCAACAACAGCACCATATTCTTCAATGGAAAATTTGCTTCAGCTGCGTTCTTTAAAGCACTTGGTGAGGATCACTGAAGAATGCTGTTGCCTCAACTTTAAAACGTTCTGATAATTGGCACAAATCAAGTCTTTTATATGTGTATTTTAAAAGCTTATGGGTAGCAGTCCTTTTTCCCATGCGTCATTAAGTGCCAGACTAATAATTTAAACTGTGTAGCTGTCAACAACTTTCAGCACAAGACATTAGTTTCAGCTCTATTTAAGCCAGCAGGCCATCAAATGTTGCATTTCACTCTCTAAACAGAAAATCTGTGCAACAGTGCCATCTAGTGGGAAAACCTTGAAATGGCTGTTCTTCTTGGCTTTTAATTAGTCTGAGAGAAAGTAAAAAGGTTCAATTCAATGAATAAGTTGAGAGGATCAATTATAAGAACTAATTTTGATGAGTCATGTATTAAGTGCACTGTGTGGTGTGTGCAGGCTGTGACGATCTGGTGAGCGCCGTGTTCGAACTGGGGAGAGGACTGTGCCGTCTGCAGCTCTCTGACGAGGAGATTGCTTTGTTCAGCGCCGCTGTCCTTTTATCCCCTGGTAATTATTTTAAATTCCCTTTCTAACCCACACAAATTCATAAAGACAAGCGTGACGAGGAAGAAATTCACATTGTTCGGTCCTATCTTTGGTTATTCAAATGAAGGCTGCAGTCACGTCAAAGAGTGACAGCTGCTGTTTTTTTAAACCGGCGCATTTTAATCTTCCTTTTCTCTGTTTGAAACATTCCTGGGTTTTTTTTTTCTAGGGCATTTTTTTAAACATTATTTTATAAGTTTTACAAATTGTGTTTTGAATAAAAGATTTGTGTACATAAGTATTATTCGGTTGTTAATTGTTAGTTTTTTATGTGTCAGCAAACACATTGAAGCATTTGATATTTTCATTTATAGTAATCTTTTTTAAAGTAACCACTCAAAGATCATATGCAGTAAACTATAAAATGTCATAGCAATCATTCTTCACTGAACATACATTAAGTAAAAAGTGCTGATTTGAAAGTTTTGGACATTCCTATTAAATCAGCTTACACATCAAAGATGTGTGACAAATATATTGATGGAGCTGTGCTATGAAATTGATTTGCATATACCTCTCCACCTTGCATGCCACAGTTCTTAACAAATATATCTGTTGATCTGAAGTACAGTATATGATGGGGATGACTCTCAGCTACTACCACACCCAATTTAACGCAATCACTTTTAAAATAACAGCACCATTTTTCTGTTTCCTAAAGTTTTTTAACTGTTGTGGCCATCTTGAATGATGTCAACTCCAAAAGTTAATCTATCGTGATTTCGTTCAGAGAGTTTTATTAAAATTCAGTGGCTAGTTAGCTTTTTGCTAACAGACAAACACAGAGGAAATTACACCACAGCCAACCTACAGTATCAGAGATTTAAAAAAATTTGAATAAATAAAAACAGGAAACTTGAATAGTAAGGTACAATTTTTGTTGCTCCTACAGATCGCCTCTGGCTGACAGAAGGTCAAAAGGTTCAGAAACTCCAAGAGAAAGTCTACCTGGCTCTGCAGCACAGTATACAGAAGAGTGATGCTTGCGAGGAGAAACTTGATAAGGTAAATGATAAAAGTCCCTTATTTTATTAGTCTTGTTCACAGTTGAGGTTCATGTTTTTTATTTCAGATAATAAAGATTTTAAAGCATAAATATTTAATGTAAAGACAATCCATCCATAAGTACAACAAGCACAGATTTCATCAAATGATCATTATTTTTTGACTGGGTCAGAACTCTATTGCTGTCTGAAGAAGTGTCGTGAGCTATGTTTGGAACATTATCAAACATTTGAAAATGTATCAACTTGTCAAGTTTGAGCATTTAAGTAATTCTGAGTGTCCCCTACATAAAAAGTTATTGGTAAAATTATGTTTTTAAGGCACTGAGTCAAGAAAATATTTACGGTCCAAACACTAGAGGCTCGAGTACACACCCATGAGGCACATCACAAATCAAATATTGATCAAAAGAACTACTGGAAATTAACCTCAGTCAGAAACGTAAACAAATTACAATAGGCCTTGTGTACTAATACTCATATAGTACCACTGCTCCAGATAAAAATATAAAGGACAAAAGAGACAACGGAGTCAGCAATGAGTATAAGATCATTAAACTCTCAAAGGGGAAGACTTTGTCATTTGATGTTACGAAAACTAACTTCAAACCCTCTTTTTTATAGGAGGACACAAAGTTGTGTATTTAAAATATTTTGTAAAGTGTAAACCAAGTGGTTATTTTTATAAACACAAGCATGCAGTCCCATTATTTTTTACATTTCCATTGCTTTCTGTCATTACAGCTGGTGTCCAAGCTGCCCGTAATGAAGTCTATCTGTAACCTCCACGTTGACAAACTGGAGTTTTTCCGTTTGGTCCACCCAGAGACCGCCTACAGTTTTCCGCCATTGTACCGAGAAGTGTTTGGCAGTGAGATGTCTCTGCCAGACTCCACTCACAGCTAGACAGACAGGCTCAAATGAGAAATGGAGAAAGAGTGTTAGGAGGTAGAGGATCAAAAGGAGAGACAGCAAAGCATAGCGAGTTTAAAGCTCAACGACCAGCGGTTACAAGACAATCCAGGACTTTAAGTACTCCGTCTCCCAGAGTAGTCCTCCACTATCCCAGCAGGCAAAAGCACCTTACACTACACACCACACATGCCCATGTTCCTGTGAATATTGTAGCAACGACAACAACTAATAATGTCACAGCAGTCCACATGGCATGTAAAAGCTCCAAGCTCTAAAAGATGTTTAACATTTGATCCTTGGTGGATCACCAAACTAGTTATGAATGTACCTCATCAGTTAGCACCAGTGCACAAGCAAGAACCCAACAACAAGGGTGAATGTTCATCTCTGACACACTAAAACACAGCTTCACACAAAGCATGAAGATGATTAGTAGGCATCACTAATAGAACAGTCGTAATCACTATCCCTCTACGCCCTTGCATCTCGGTGTGATGTGTATTCACGCAGACGCCATCCTTTCACGAACCCTCTTAGGGACCAAGATTGCAGGTCAGATTTTTCTCTGACGTACCGGTAAATCAAAACACACCATCAGTGTGTACTCAGCTCAGACACACAGCTCCACACACATTGTCAGTCCACAGTGTTCGGTGCTGCCTTTTCATAGGCTCTTGTAATGCAAAGAGAAACCTCAATCCCACACACCCCTTTCCTTGCAAATGCCACTTAGCGACAGGAAAAGATGAACTTATCTTTAATTTATATACACATTTATAAGCATATATTTTAAATAAGAATGTAAATAGATAACTATGTAAGTATTTGAAGAGAGTTAAGCGTGAGTGAGGGAGAGCGACACATGAGAAGGTGGGAGGAGATGCACAAGTGATGTGAGAAAAACGGATAATTGGACTTGGACCTTTTTTTTTATTTTTTTTATTTTTTATTTTTTTGGATGAATTTTTGTCCTCTTTTGACAGTATTCTCAGGTTTCCTTGGCAACAAACCCCCTCCCCTGTTGGCAAAGCATGTCCATCGTCCAAGCAAGGGGAGGGATGGGAACTTGTTGCTGAGTCGACACAGCAGGCGGGTGCAGGACTTTCGAACACGGGCAAAGACAAAAATAAACTTAAAAAAAAAAAAAACTGAGTAAAAGTTTTCACTGCACTGCTGCTGCCCGCCCCTGCTAAAAGAGACAAGAGGATGAACTGGACTCTTTAAGGACAAGAGCAAGGCAAAAGATGACTTCAAGAACTGTATAATGAAGGGGGAAACACTGGGTCTCCCTACCAGCAGTCCGTACGACACGAGCGCATTGATGTATTTTATTCAAAGCTTTTCTTTTAGCTTCAGGCTGGGACTACAACGGTCCATATGCATCAGAACCCTCTCTGCTGGTTGTATTATTTTGTACATTTGGAGCTCCTCTCTCCTTTAACCCTGAACGCAACACTTTTCCCAATACCAAGCACTTATATTTTCCTCTACTCACTTGACACCAGTCTAAGGCCAGACAGAGCTACCAGCTGCCCCCTGAGTTTTGCTTCCATGCCAGTAAGACTCAAATCTGTTTGTTGTATTATTTTTCATTTTTATTCCACGTCTGTCACACAAGGTCAGCCATAACTGTTTACAACTGTCATGTACAGAACCCGTTTTCTGACACACTGAGCTGATGATGATGATGTCTTACTTGGGGTGCTGTGATGTTCTTGAGCAGAGTCTGAGGACCTCCTGCGTGCTGCTCAGGGTGCTAGCTGTGACCTCTTGTCCCTTTATTAAAAGTGTCGTCTTTTAGCCTTGTACTCCTCACACCTTTGCACCTAAGACCCGTAACCATAATCACTGTGGACGTACAGTAAGCTCTATTTTTGTGAATGTTACTTACAGCGTGTCAAAGCCCTTCCTGTTCGTCCTAATATCGTAACATTAAATTTAAGGTTCGTAGGATTAAAAGGTTAGAGTTCAAGATCAATTTTGTCATTGGGATTTAATGTTTATTTGCTGTGATTTTTCAGTTATGCGTCAGTGTTTTATCCACAACTTCTTCACGCGTCTACACGTTCTGTCTTGTAAAGCCAGTGATTTAATATTATTTTTTTAATTTCTGAAAAATTAGGAACTGTGCAAACAAACAAAACAAAAACAAAAAAAAAAAACATAGTTTCACTTCCTTCTCTTTACTTGTATGACAAAATGTACAAGAGGTATATAACTAGTTCAAGAAAAACGGAGTCACACCAACTCAATTTTCAGTACATTGTTCTCCAGTTGGATACATTTTTTTTTGTGGTTTTAAGAATGTAATAAATGGGTTCTTTTTCTTTTGAAACGCTTGTGTCTTATTTGAACGTCTGCTTTTTTGTTTGTGAGTTTTAGACTCCTATTAATAGTCATGAGACTATAAGAAAATTGTCAGAATAACTCTGCCATGACAACATGACAAGCTATTTTCAGCCACTGGAAGAACTGGGAGTCCTGCAGCAGACGGTTGAACCTCTGCCGAACATTGAACTCGACACTGACTCAAGCTGAATATAACATGAAGAGTAGAGTAAGAAGACTTCTTAACCCTCTGAATGCATGTTCAAGTTCCAACTGCTTCAAGATGCAACAACCTACACCTACTATATTTTCTAAAATATGCAAAGAAGTGACCCTATTTTAAAATCAACTACTATATATTGATTTATAATTAATGATAAATGGATAGGTTAAATAAACCACCTGAAATTTCATGTTGTCACTTTTGCAGCAGTTTTATATGAATGAAGGACTTTGTAGATGTCGTCTTAAACAGCTGAAGACCTAAGTGTGGTTTGAATCTGCTGTTTTATTGGAATTCAATTCCATGTTTCATATTTATTTTATTAAGTAAAAAAAAAAAAAAAAAACTTCCTTGCAACTAAAAGTATTAACAACAGTATTTATTTTCTTTTAACAACTGAAGACAAATAAAGAAACTAACATATTATTCAGGGCAGCACGGTGGGGCAGTTGGTAGAGCTGCCGCCCCTAAGCAAGCAGGTTGCCCCGATTCAAATCCCGGCCAGCGGGCCTCTTTGGGTGGAGCTTGCATGTTCTCGCCATGCCTGTGTGGGTTTTCGCTGGGTACTTCGGTTTCCTCCCACAGACTAAAAACAGACTGACTGGTAACTCTAAATTGTAGGTACAAGCGAGTGGTTGTTAATTTTGTTTGTCTCCAAGTGTCCCTGTGATGGACTGGAGACCTGTCCAGAGTGTACCCCGCCTCTCGCAAAGTGGCTGCTGAATATGGGCACCAGTGACCCCCGCGACCCAAAAAAAGAAGAAGCTGGGAAGGATAATGGATGGATGGATGGATGGATGTCAACAAACTAAGCTCTTGAGCTCTTATATTACAGATCTTATTGTTCCATATTTCCAAACAGCAATTTGTTCTCAGACTGCAGGCTTACTTGTGGTTCCTAGAGTACAGAGCTTTCAGTCATCAGGCTCATCTCTTGAAGAACCAACTTCCAGTTGCTGTCCATGAGGCTGAAACTTTGCATTTTTTAAAGACAAGGCTTAAGTCTTTCCTTTTGGATAAATCCTATAGTTAGGGTTGGCTTTTGTTTCCTGAGCTATCCCAGGCTTAAAGTCAAAGTCAACTGTCTTGTCAAAACTGCAATATGTACAGGACATACACAGGATTGAAATTTCATTACTCTCAGACCCCTGGTGCAACAATAACCATTTAAACATTAACATTTAATAAAAATTTGCATAAAATCAACCAACATTTCTTCTTAAATTTGACAATTGCTAATTATTGTCAAATTTCCAACAATATTATCATTTATCGCAATAATTTCAGAGACAATCGCCCAACAAAATTTGGTATCGTGACAGGTCTAGTGTCAGTGTCACAAAGCAGCTTGTTCACAATATGCCAAACAGCTCAAGTGAGACAAGCCTCAAAACTTCTGGAACAAAATCAGTGGAGTAATGGGACCTAAACTGAACTTTTTGGCCACAACCAAAAACGATACATTTTAAGAGGAGTCAACAGTGCCCTGTTGTGAAACACGGAGGTAGTCGCTGATGTTTGGTGTGGGGGTGGGGGGGTAAACAGACATGGAACTTGGCCAGAACTGATGGCAAGATGACTGCAGCATGTTATCAGAAAGAGGATAATCTGCATTCATCAGCTCGGAAGCTGCGCATGGAACACTCTTGGATATTCCAACATAACAATGATCCAAAACACAACAAGGCCAAGTCAACGTCAATGGCTACAGCAGAAAAAAGGGAATGTTCTGGAATGGCCATCTCAGTCTCCTGACCTCAATATATTTGAGCCACTTTGGGTAGCTCTCAATGCAAGACAGCCCAAGAATCTCCAGGAACGGGCAACATTTTGTCAAGAAGAATGGGCATCTGTTCTGTACCATGTGAGAAAATAAAGTTTAATCCACAACAATCACAAAAGACTTTGAGCTGTCATTGATGCTACAGGAGGCAATCCATGGAATTAAAATCTGTATGTTAAGTTTTGATCAGGGTCATTCAGGTATTTTCTGTTGTCATTATTATGCAAAAAAGGCAAACACAATTATTTGATAATAAATTACTTCACCCAACCACTAACCATGAGTGAAGAAAAAAACAACCTTTTGTGTTATCAAATTCTCTGAAAAAAAATTACCACAAAATCACAAATTCCACCATGAAAAACTTCTGAGCATGATCCTATGTAGCCACCTGAAGAAGTGAAATTACAATCATTGGATATACCTCAGCATCTGATTAACTTCTGGAGTGAATCCAGATTAAGATGGCTGCCAACACAATGGCTATAACTTTGATTTACAGATAATGATGAAAAATATGGTGTGGTAGCAGCTTACAGTAATACCCTACATGTACTTTAAGCACTACCTATGTATGCACTATATTATTGCATCAACCTGTCAGTGAAATATCTCATGAACCACTGGACAGATTTTAGTAAATTCCCAGGAAATAATCACTGAATAGACACTAAACGTTCACCTAAAATCTAAACTCAATGAGCTCATCACATCTAGTCAGATCACATAATATTGGTTAAATCACATAAAACAGTTAAAAGATTTGACCAAAACAGCTTTAATTCAACAGTCCTTCAAGAGATGCTAGGCCTTTTTCATTTTACTGAGGTGGACAACACATGCAGCCTGGTGGCTTCCAAAGCAACTTTTTTTTTAGTTTTTATAGATTTATTTCTGTTTCACCTAATTGGCCCTTTACATTTACTAACAAACTGAGACTAATTGTGTTGCATTGGATTAAACATGGCACGGTGGTGCAGTTGGTAGAGCCGCTGCCTCTCAGTGAGCAGGTTACCTTGGTTTTTAAATCGTGGTCCGGTGGCCTCTCTGGATGGAGTTTGTATGTTCTTGCATGCGTGGGTTTTCTCAGCAACATTAAAACACAGCTTTAATTGTTCTTTTTAATTGGCCTTACTTTTGGTTATTTTTACATTGTATCAATGTGCTTTGAATGTTTCCTCAGAGTGCTCCTGTGGATGAATGTGTTTTGGCCTCCATGCGTTGGGGTCTGATACCTGCGTGGTTCAAGGAGAACGACCCGAGCAAGATGCAGTACAACACCAGTAATTGCCGCAGTGAGAATATACTCCAGAAGAAGTCGTACAAGGTGCACACGTTTGTTGTAACCCCTCTGCTCTGTCTAACAAGGTTGAGTCAGGTCCTCCAGACGGGTTCTTCTTTGCTGAAACGTTTTGTCTTTCATCCAGAACACTTCAACAGTCTGGGGAGCTGCAACAAACTCAAGGGCCCAACATACTCCATCAGCCAAACAGTCAATGTGCTGTCACGTGGTTGTGGATGGACGTTCATTTTCACACACACATTTCATAGTCCACGAGACACAGACGTAGAGCTACTGGGAAACCCCTCCCACTGCAGTATATGTCACCACACTGGTTTCTTCCTGCCAGAGTCTCCACTCCGTCTCTACATCTGCTGTTTGGCCACAAGTCTATCATGGAGAGTGCGCCACACTTTTCAGCAGACAGACTCCTTCATGCACAATGCTTGCATGATCTGCGTCCAGGAGTTTTTGGTCATTTCACTGA
>JARVGQ010001954.1:21788898-21801731 GCA_031762355.1 Hypsolebias martinsi | reverse complement strand
GAAACTTCACTTCTCTCACCCTATTAATTATGGCACCATCAATCGAGAAGGGAAAATCATTAGTCAGCTTTTTTTTTTACTAAAAATCATATAATTTGTTTTTTCCAAATTTAAGGATAACCTATTTAATTTAAACCAATTTTGTATTTTAATGAATTCGATATTTAACAACTTAAACATTTCATCTATATCTTTACCCACACAAAAGAAAGTAGTGTCATCAGCAAATAGAACACACTCAAGGGCATCAGATACCTTCATTAAATCATTCACATATAAAATAAATAATATAGGTCCTAATACAGAACCTTGTGGTACTCCACATAAAACATTTTCTAAATTAGATCTTACATCATCCATCTGAACAAACTGTTTTCTATCCTTCAAATAACTTTCTATCCACTGTAGTGCGTGTCCTCTAATACCGTAATTATACAATTTTTTAAGTAGAATAGAATGATCAATGGTGTCAAACGCTTTTTTTAGATCAACAAATATACTTATACAATGTTTTTTTTTTGTCTATGGCTGTTGTAATTTGTTCCATCAGCTCCATAAGGGCCATGGATGTCGAATTGTTTGATCTAAAACCATATTGACTATTTTCTAGAATATGGTTTTTGTCCAAGAAATGGTTGAGTCTCGTCACAAATAATTTTTCTAGAATAAATGAATGAAACATCATCCTGCGATTCTTTCTGAGTAAAGTCTGAGCTCAAGAGAAATTAATCGCATCTGATTAATTAATTGCAAATTCTAACGTCCTACTGAATGAGAAGGGTCTAAAAGGTTAGGAGAAACTTTAGTTTTAAGGCGTATTCTGATGTCTGAGTTCCAGAAAGGAAGGAACAGAGACTATCAGTTAATGTCTTTTAAAGGTTTGGTGAAGAAGTGACTCTAAAACAAGCTGTGACACTTCAAGATTTATTTCCAAGCTGGCTCCTTGTTTTGACTGAAATTACAAGCCACAGCAGTCATTTAAGAACAGAGGAGATTAAAAAAAATCTCCATCTGGATCTTGGTTGACATAAAAACACCAAAACACACTTCTCTCAAGACGACGGCTCCTCCGTACCCTTTAAAGAAACGTGCTGTCATTCACAACACGACTGAATCATTCATCAGCAATAACAAACAGATTTACATTCACTTTTACAGTTCCTAAAGACCGGCCTCTTCTGTAAAGTTTTTTTTTTTCCCACTTCTGCTTTAACAACAAAGTGCAGTACTGTCATTTAAAGTTGCTATGAAGTTCAAACGATAGCACAGGGAAGGGATAAGGGGGAAACTGTTTTTAAAAGCAGATTTAAAGAAGCCGTCAGATCATTCAGATCGTCTGAAGGGTATTCTATGGTCTGTTTGTTCAGTCACCTAAATATTGAGCTTTTATTTGCTGGCTTGTGTGTGTTAGTTTGTCTGTTAGAAAAAATATCTCATGAACCACTGGGCAGATTTCAATGAAACTCTCAGAAAGTAACCACTTTGTCTACATCGAACTGATTAACATTCAAGTCAACCTGATTCAAGACAGGCACCAAAACAAACACAAACATGGCTGTAACTCTGCCGTTTTCGCAGATATTGAGATAAAGTTTGGTGTGGTAGTAGCTGAGAGACATCCTCAACACGTGCTCTGAGTGCTAACAAGGTCACACCGGGTTCTGTTTAATCATCGAACACTGGTTGTGAGAACGTCTCGTCTTATGAGGAGTGCACCATGAATAAATATACTAATATTATTTGGGTTTTCTCACAAAACGTAGCCTTTGCTTCTGCCATGACAAAACTGAGTTAGTGAGATTTATGAGTACAATAAAATAGTGTAGCATGTGCTTACATTTTCATGTTTAACTGCATATTACATTTTTGTTACAAATGAGAACTGAGCATGTTTAACCGTTGGTCTCTGCAGCTCCCGCCCCACGCAGCAGGGCAAAGTAACAATTTAGAAAATAACTTATCTCAAATATGTTTGAGCAGAATTTTGTTTCTGCTGTTCGATTGCAAATAAAATAACTCCAGTTCAAGGATTTTGAACTTCAATTAAAAAATTAAAAATACTTTTAACATTTTCTTATTTAGTTTTTGTTTTAAAAGAACACGAGATTAACCTTATCACTTTCTGTATTAAACTAATTTTATAAAAGCTGCCAATGTTGTAAAATGTCTTCATGAAGACAGCAACAAAAAGACACAAACTCTCAAAGCATCTGAGGGATTTCAAAAAGCTCTTAATGATGACGTGACAGAGAAAACTATTGAAAATTGGCGAGTCTTTTACAATATTTGGAGCTGGAACAACCCGCTGACTTTCAACAATTCAAGAACAGCTCAAAGGATGATTTCTAATGTTCATTTGTGTTTATGAACATTGTCATTAAACTCTGTAAAAATTTAACTTACAGTCGACGTTATTAAAGTCTGCCGACACTCCAGGTCAGACTATGAGAAAACATTTCTTCCTCAAGCAAAAAAAAAAATCTTAAAGTTTGGCAAACTGTGTGAAAACAGTCAACATAGATGTGGTGAGTTAATTTTAATAGTAGTCATTTTGATCCCTTTGTGTTTCTTCTGTGTGTATTTTTTAAATTTTGTTTTATTTTTTGTGTTGCCTTGAAGCAGTTTGCGTCTCCTGGTGGGTGTTTTCTGATTTTTTTTTTCCACCTCTTTGTGTCTCAGCGAAGTCCTTTTATGTCACATTCTACTTCTTTCCTGTAAGTCTTCACACCTTACTGCCTCTTCGCTGTAATTCTTATTTATCTGTGGCAGGTCTCTAAGGTTCTGCTGCAGCTTGAGAATAGGGAGTAAAAAACGAACAAATAGAAGCATAAAATAAACTAAGAATGTTTATGTTTGTTACTCGTGAGGTCCTGAAATTATGTGAAGACTTGATTTGACATAAAATAACTTGGAATCCATGTAATTTAGGTTTAAGGGAATTTATTCACATAAAAACAAATCAACAAATGAGTTAAGGATGAATAAATCTAGTGATAAAAATGGTGATTAATTTGCTTGATGGTGGAAATTTTGTTCGGATACCAAAATATGAAGTAATTACTCAATCATTAAATATGTGTTGAAAGAAGATGAAGCTTACTATTTAGTGAAATAAAATCAAAATAATATTATTGTTGTGCTGATGAGGTTGTTTATCATTTCGAGAATAATCATAAAATGATGTTACAAAGGACAGAGCCAATGCATGTGGCCCCTTTGGGCTGACCAAAGGGGAAGCGTTAGGATGGGTGACAAACATTTGTTTGCATGGTCATAAGTAATTGAATTAAAACGGCCATTCGGAATTAAAAAAAAAAAAATCAGATTATTCTGAGCTATTTCAGCTCGATCCAAAAGAATTTGTAATCTGAATGAGAGGGGAGGTTTCTGCCGATTCATAATCCAAACGGTGTGCATGTAAACACTTAATCTGATCATCTTATTCTGATTGTGGAAAACTGACCTGACTGCGCATGTGCGACTTACAAAGTGTGTCAACCTCACGTATTTCCGCCTGGCTAGATGCTAATATGTCAGGGAAGCAAAACTGGTCGGTGAGTGACATAACATTTCTACTAGAAACTTTGAAAGAGCTCAAAATTATCGAGCACCTTGATGGTCCGAAGTGTAGGAACATGGAGTTATTCAGACAAGTACATGAAAAGCTGGATGAAGCAGCAGCGTTACACTTGCCAGCAGCACAGAATTTTCTAAGATGTTTATTTCCTCCCACTCTCTCATCCGGTTAAGAAGTAAAACAAAAAGCATGCGTTGCTTCACCTGTCGCTCAGTAACGTCTCCACCGTCATTAAAACCTGGCGTGGGTCCATTTTGGGTGCTCGGGTTTGTTTACGTTCATCACGGAAGTAGAACTTCTTCTTCTGTGGGTTTATTAAGGACAGTTTATCACACTGCACATGTCAGTACTTCTATTCTGATTTTTCTTTTCATTCATTCAACCTTTATCTGGACAGGTTAATCCCACTGAGCCTCGGGGACTCATTCAGAAGAGAGATCTGATTTACCTGAATACATATACCTGAATAAAAGCCAGCTGCATGTAAACACTAGTCATGATCAGATTGTGCACATGTGAATGATACATTCAGATTATTTAAGCCAAATACATTTCAGTCCAATTAAAGAATTTTGCACATGTAAACATGGTCGATTGATGGAGGCCCTCTTGTTTACCAAGCTGCACAGGACACATTTAGATTAGATTGTCCTCTGGTCTAATATGTCCAAAGCTCCGTTAGGACAGCAGTGTGTTTGTAGCTGTCCCAGGTCTTGGATGTGAGAGAGAATTCATGTGTCTCAGTGATAAAAACAAATCTGATGCGACTGTTTGCTGGAGCTCAGACTTGTGCCAGATTGTTGTCGCCATCGCCATTTGAGAGAAATTAAAAGAAAACTCCGAACACGCTTAGGTTTTGGGCACAGGGCAGAGAAGAGTTTCTGTTTAAGATGAGTCGAATGTTTTGTCATGAAATGAAAATAAATGTTAATCCAGATGATTTTTACCGCTTTCCTCACGTCTTTGCACGTTGCCCACTCTCCCTCCAACTGTCTAACTTTTCTGTGCGTCTGCAGACAAGTGCTTCTCTCTTGATTTGGCTCCAGTTTCTTGACTTCACACCGACTTTCTGCTTGTGTGAGTACGTGAATGTTCTGCAGATAACTTTGCTTCTTGCTTATCGATAATGCATCCATTCAAGGACCTCGTTCCAGCTCCATAAGGCTGGAGTCGATGCACTGATTGTTCAGGACAGGAAACACACCCCTGCACATAAAAACATCTACTCTGGTGTTATTAAAAATAGATTCCTTTCTCAGTGGTTGCGTTGCTGCTGTTTTTTCATTCATTCTGAGTGTGTCCGACTGACTTTGACCAACTGTGCAGCCCATGCTCATCACGGTTAACTGTGTCCTTGTGGTAAATAAACACCTTGAGCTTGTAATTGTTTTAAAACTTGATCCATAGTGGCTCAATAAGCACAAATTAAACCACTTGATAGGATTTCTTCAAGTGCTTTTCATCTTTTAGTGTGAAATTGCTCCTTGTAGTTGACAATTACTGAGTACACTTGAAAATGCCCTTGTACCTGTCAGATGGGTCTTGCTTATGTAGACACAGATCCAAAATACATTTTGTCTGTTCGTTTTGGGAGTTCTATATAACATTAAATAAAAGAGGAGGAAAAAAGTATAAGACGTCACTTTTTTGATGATAAATAGCACAGCGTTGGGCAAAATTGATCATAATTTTCACGTTTAACTGAAATCTCATTTTTGATCTATTTGTGAAGATGAAGGTTTCCTTGGAGACCTGCTGGCTCCTCAGCAACATCAGAGGGAAAAAAAAGGCAGACATGGCGAAAGCTCGTTTGATTCGGGCTCGGTCCCAGCACACGGTGGAGGAACTGTGGCAGAGTGTAGGTCGCCATTTGCGCGTCAGGACCTCGGCTCGTCTGAGGGTCACTGCAGAAGGTTATCCATGTTCCAATTCTAAAGGTCGCAAAAGGGCAAAATGTGGAATAGCTTTTGTGCAGCTGACTCATTTACCTTGTCCATGTGACGTGCATGGGGAGATTAACTTTCCCGAGGCATCACTGAACTCTGTTGTCCTTTTATTTGATGTCTCAGGATGTACATGTATTCACAAAAACACAATAACGCAGACGGTGAACAGACATTTTTACACTTGTGTCAAACACAGAATGGCAAAGGTCCAAGAGTCGTTTCACTGCTCAAGACTGAGCTCTTGTTGGACATAAAAAAGCAATAATCCTAATGAGATTATGTGCAAATGACTTTATAGGTCAAACTAATCAAACATCACTTCATATTTTGCTTCAATTAGATTACTGTGTAACCCAAAGCCAGTTGATCATATTGGAAAATGAATATTTCCATGCACTCATAATTCACCCACAAGTGGTTTACAGTATTTTCTGAGAAGTTAAAAAGAATTAAAACCAACACGTGACTGGCTGCTCAGGTTTGTCTGCAGCATTCAAGTCTATGGGCAACTGTGGGAGTGAAATAAACAACCGTAGATGCAAAACAAACAAACAAGAAAACTGCTTTAAACACAATTTTCAGCCGACTGAGCTGGAGCCTTTTTTTCTAAGATGAGCTCAAAAGATTGATTTGGTAGATAAACACTAGACTCTCATGTCTGCATGAAGCCCAGCCCTATGAAAAGTTGTCAAAAGATCTAACTGTGGGGATTATATGGAGTCATTTTAAGTAGTCAGTGTCTCAGCTGCATCAGACAACTGTAGGAAGATCTGATTTCAAAGATTCAGGGGCGAGTTTTCATGATGGAGTCAAGCTAATGGCTACTAAGAGCAAAAACATTTCAAGTGGGAATTTCTAACATCTTGGGGGTTAAATATTTCCTCAACCAAACAACATCTGCTTTGCTACACATGACTGTGTGCACAGAAGCTGCTCAGTGACATCTTCAACAAATTAGCCATTTGACTAAATTCTGCTGGTCTTAACCCCAAACAACCACCTCAAACAGTATAAACGAGTGATTACAAATATAAAATCTTTTTTTTTTCTGGAACGTGCAAATAAAATCTGGATGACTCTAATTACACACTGTTTCCATTAGGAGACAAGACAACTCCTTAATTCAGTTCCCTTCTGCTCCGCTATGCACATAGCATATTAGCACAATCAGTATACACTTGTCAAGATAACAAGAACATAATTAAATTTTAAGTACCAGCATGTAAAGTACCAGTACTTAATGTACTGTTTGCTCAAGCTCCTAAAGAATAGAAATTGAGATGATTTAAATGGTGTCAATTCACTCTTACATTGGTTTCTTCGCTAAACAGCAGAGTGATGTTCCTGTGAGAAAATTTCGTTGAGTGTACAGAGATCCAGTCGACTGCAGGTAAGATAACAACTGCTTTAAAGAAAGCTGCACAACCCCTTAAAAAAATGAACAAGAAAAAGAAAAAATAGCCATTTAACAGTTTGCACCATGATGTCTGAGAATTAGGCATGACATGACAAAACTGTCTTTGGTTTTCTCCAAAACATGAAATGCTCCCCACCCCCACCCCCCAATAAAAAGGCAACTAAAATTAGTGATTTACCAACCGCAGTCAAAGCCCTTTGCTCAGTAGCTAGCATAGTTTGGCTCCTTTGTGCTTGTGCCACCATGTAGAGGATTTGGTTCAAATGGCATCATTATGATTAAATAATAATCTCTCTACCTCTCAGTTTCCTTTTTTTATTAGCTGTCACACTCATAACAATTCACTTAACAAATACCATACAAATGATTACAACAAAATACTTTTTTCTCTTAATTTGGTGCCCAAAAGTTTTATTATTACCGTACTTGCCGCCGTACACGCCAAACTGCCGAAGTCACATCAGTCCAAATACGTATGTCTAAAATAAAGTGGGAAAACCATAAATAAGTCACTTCGACGTATAAGTCACATCTACCGTATTATGCGTCACCGCTGATGCGTCACGTTTGTCATGCGTCACCGCCGACCACCCAGAAACGTGGGCCGAAGTTGTGCCAAAAATCAATTGACTGCCAAAAGGCGGCATGCGGAAGTGTGCATGGGAGGACTTTAACAAGAATTTAACAAGATTAACACTTAAAAGCTATTATTTGTTTGCTCGAAATTATAGCAAAGGTGTATCTTGGTTTAACTTTCCTTAATAAAAGGACTTTAACAGTCAAATCAGCTGCATTTCAAAAGCCGATTTGCAGTCGCGGGAGTGTGCACAGGAGAACCCGATGTGCATTTTTTTCTAAATTTACCAAGATAATCACCTAAAACAATTACTTGTTTGCTCGACGTTATAGCAAAGGTGTGTTTCAGTTGAACTTTTCCTTAACAAATGCACTTTAACGGTCAAATCAGCTGCAGTTCACCAGGACGGTGCGGTGAAATGCAGCTGATTTGACGTTTGTTCCAGGAGTTATGGAGCAGGACGAAGATGATTTGATATGGCAAGCCAAGTGTCTCAATAATAGCCACTTTTACCTATTAATGAGACACATGGCTTGCCATAATAGTCGAGGGCCCTCTAGTGGCTGCAAATGGTAGTGTTCAAAAATTTCTATGTCAGAATGAATGAAATCATCAGATCTCAGCCAAAAATTGGGTTATAAATTTAGGGGAAAACATAAATAAGTCACTTCGCTGTATAAGTCACAGGGCTGCTAATTTATGCAAAAAGGTGCGACGTACACAGCAAAAAATATGGTAATTTTAATTAATAATACATCTCATGAAGCGCAAACTGCAGAGCTATTTTTAATCAAAAACTGTTTTTGATTGGCACTTTTAAAAAAAAGAAAAAAAATTCATCATATTGGCTCATCTAAGACATATCAGTGACCGTGTGCCTAAAGGGTCGTTTGTTGCCATCTGTCATCAGCTATAGCTTCAGACAGCCTGATCAGTGAGCTCAACATGAGCAGATCCATTTCACTCAAATAATTCTGATCAATCATATCCTGATGGCTCAAACTGCAAATGGACATAAATTATTATTCAGTAACGGAACAATTAAGAGCTGGATATCAGTTCGCCTTGTTGGGCCAAAAATGAACCCTAAACCTTATTAATAAATATGTTTTGTTTTGTCTAACAAGCTTAAGTCAGGTCTTCTGGATGGATTCATCTTTTCTCTTTTGACTTCTTCAGTCTGAGGCGCTGACCTCAGACTGAAGAAGTCTTTTGGAGAAAAGACGAACCGTTTCAACAAAGAAGAATCCGTCCAGAGGACCTGACTCAACCTTGTAGATTTATCTACCTGGATTATTGAGCATGCAGGACACTCTTTGTTTTGGCTGCTTTTAATATATTCACTCTACAAAAGGAAAACTAATGATAGTCTTTCCAAAACTGTCCAGAATAAATCACATATTGATGTCTTTGTGTATCATGACGGAGCTGGGTGGTGCCTCCTCCACTCTCCTCCCTCTCAGAGCCAAAGACAGAACGTTATGGACGGCCCGGGAAACTCTCAGAAGAAGCTCCTTCAGTCCGGCTCGGTACTCTCTGCGGATCAGGCAGTAGAGCACCGGGTTGAGGCAGCTGTTAGCGTGAGCGAGACACACAGTCAGGGGAAAGGCGTAGGCCTGAGCGTTGTAGAAGGCTTTGCTGAAGGGCACCAGGTCAAACTTGATCAGCACCCCCCACAGGGTGAGGGCCTGGTTCGGCAGCCAGCAGATGAAAAAGGACAGGACTATGATGGTGACCGAGCGGGTGACTTTGGAGCGGGAGCGGTGGCGTCCCCTCTCATACTCTGACCTGTCCGTGCCGCCGCCTACAGAGCTGCCAATGATGCGCCGGCTTAGGATGAACCTCAACAGGAGGAGGTAGCACACGGTGATGATGATCAGAGGGACTACAAATCCCAGTAGAACCTTCTGCGTTTGGTAGAGCCCCAACAAGACTTGGGGGTCCCAGTGTCCCGAGTCAGAGTCAGAAAACCGAACTAAGCACAGCTCGTCGTCTGCAGACACCTGTAAACACAGAACCAGAGGATGAACACCAAAAAGAATTTAAGTGAGACCAAAGGTCAAGTCTCAATTCAACAGACCTGAACTGTGGTGGAGTAGATCGCATGTGGCAACGTGGCCACCAGAGACACCACCCAAATGGCTGAGCTGGCCCACTTGGCCCGAGCCGTGGCAGCTCTGGGACTGCCCATTTTCAGGGAGGTAATCAGGGAGTGGTAACGGGCCACGCTCATGGCGGTTAGGAAGAAAACGCTGGCGTACATGTTCATGGTGGTGACCGAGCTCACGATCTTGCACATGACCCGGCCAAAGGGCCAGCGGAAGTCCAACACCGTGTCCACGGCCCAGAAGGGCAGGGTGAGGACGAACTGCAGGTCTGTGACGGTCAGGCTCATCACGAAGCAGTCGATGGCTGAGTGATGGTGGCCATGGCGACGGGAGTGGAGCAGGAAGAGAGCCAGGAGATTACCCACAAGCCCCAGGACGCACACCACCAGGTAGACCAGAGCGATGAGAACGCGCACCTGTTGGACACACGTCAGTCCAACATCATGTCATGTTGGACCTATGAGACAAACAACCTTGTTGAATTTGCACATGCGGTGAACTTACAGGCAGGTTGGCGGTATCTCCATGCAGATCCATGGAGGACTCCTTGGAGAGGATGTGAAGCCAGCAGTTGAGTGAAAGGTTAAAAGATGGCAGGATGGAGCCTGCTCCTGTCGGGCTGACCAGCTCCGAGATCTCCTCCTCCTCTCCTCCACACGCACTTATCCCGGTTGGAGGTCCTGGGTAGCTGCTGGTGCTCTGCATGACTGATCAGAGCGGGAGAGAAAGAACAAGTTTCCAGATGTGTCCTTAAGCTAAACTTGAGGGCGCACAGATGTGAAGGGGAAAACCTCCATCCTCCTCATCCTCCTGCGTCTGGCGCTGAAAGCTCAAAAACACAGAGCGCCTTTCTGCTCACATGGTGGCATTTTCAGACAGGAAGCTGTTGGATTTTAAATAAACCAGCCTAGTTTGGGCGCCTTCAGCCGCGAGTCTGACATGATGCAGCTCCGTCCTCATCCTGAGACTCGGAGCGCTCGCGCGGGCTGAACGCTTTTATAGTCGGCGGAGTGGTTGTTCCGCCGCTTGAAGGCGCACTGTGGGAGCGCACAGTTCGTGCACAGTGTTCCCACCGTCGGTCCACGGCAGGGAGACAACATCCACTTCATATTTAAAGACGGATCTTACACAGAGGCGGGTTTCTTTTTGCGTCAACAGATCAACGCGCGCGTTCCAAGGTCATCAGTTCGTGCGTAAAATAAGTAACGTGCGTCAAGTTGGTATTTAATTATTCCCCACTAAATGTAAGCAGCTAATAAAAACAAAAACCATTAGGGAAAATATGTTATTATTATTATTATTATTATTATTTTAATCTTGCTAAAGCCTTCAGGATGAAAATGATCCACATCAGATGAGACAGCAGGAGAGGAGATGCGTTGGTGCTCTGCAATTCCAGACATTTTTAAATAGTAATTTAAAAATGTCTGGTCACCTGTTGGTTTTCACACGACTACTTGCTGTGATCCACAGAGTGGAAATAATAAATAAATAAATAAATAAATAAATAAATAAATAAATAAATAAATAAATAAATAAATAAATAAAAAGAGAGGCTGAGTCGTTTTCCCCAAACGTCTAGTTTATCTGCATGTGAGAATATTTATCTTTACGTCCTTAAATATTTTCCTTATTAATTATTAATAATTATTGAATAGTTATTCTTATGGCAGCAATTGCTCATATACAAAATATACTATAAAACTCCGTGTGTGTGTGTGTGTGTGTGTGTGTGTGTGTACATGATGGAAAGTCACACACACTGTAGTTGAACCTTATCTCACTCTCTTTTTTTTTTTTTTTTTTTTTGAAGACAGTCATTGACATTCTGCTGGAGATGTTCAAGGTACTTAGAGATGCCAACATTCATTTTCATCTCATTTTACAAGCAATTAAAAAGCCGGCATGGGGGTAGAATATTAAACCGAGAGCCACTTTGTCCTCATTACGCTGCAGGTTTGAGCAAATGTGTGGAAGTAAAGGCAAAGTGCATTTTAGTTTGTGTTTGTGAAGGAGGACACTTTGAGCTGAATCACTTTTGACATCATGAAATGTTGGCTTTGTCAGCCTCACAGATTCTTTCAAATACATTTCTTTTTTCCAGCTGGCAAAGGAATTTAGCGCCTATTCTTTGAGGGGAAAAGTACCAAAGAAAAAACACAGTGAGCAGCTGCCTCATTACTGCACAGGGTTTAGGAGCAGGGGAGTGCTGTGGTCCCTCTGTGCCTTTGCTTCCAAATGAGAGGATGTGGGGTCAAGCACATTTTGACCATAAAGCTCATCATATACAGGCAGATTTTTATGCAAAACCCAGAAAAAACTCCAACTAACTCCAAACATTTACATAGTCAGTTTGCTGTAAATCAAATGCCGCATTGTTGGAAAGAGTCTGCAATAAAGATGGTGAATAATGAGGTCATGTGACAAACCAAAGAAAAACTGAAAAATGTCTTAGTTTTATACCGTTAAACACAAAACCTCCTGATTTATAAAATTATTGTTTTAGCATTTATCTAAAGTTTCTATAAAGAGTCCCAAAACATTATTTTTGCATTTTTACGAAACATTCCAACACTTTTTCTTAAAAGATCTCTCCTAAATTTCCATCCATTCATTATCTTTACTCATTTCTTCCTTTTCAGGTTAAGGGGTCACTGTGGTGCCCATGTCGGGGGACACCCTGGACAGGTCTCCAGTTCATCACAGGGACACAGAGAGACAAACAACCATTCACTCTCTCACTCGCACATATGGACAAGTTACCAATCAGCCTAACATGTATGTTTTTGGTCTGTGGGAGGAAACTGGATTACTCTGAAAAAAACACGCATGCATGACGAGAACACGCAAACTCCACCCAGAAAGACCCCTAGCCAGGATTTGATCCAGTGACCTACTCACTGAGAGGCAACAATTCTGCCAACTGAGCCACAGTTTCCTTAGTTTTTTTATCCTAAGAAACATTTGCAAAAAAAAAAAAGTCTCCTGACCATTTACTAAATATCCTTTTAGGAACATTTTTTTAATGATTTTTTTCCCCCCTCACGTAATCTTTGTGCAAATTTATCTTTCACTAAAGTTGAGAGTCATCTACAGTGAGTGTTTGCCAGCAGGTTTTATCAGAACTGAACATAATTTATCTTTGCGAGTTTGTAAATGCCACAATAACTCTGACATTTAAATAACACAATAACTATACAGTATATAT
>JARVGQ010001954.1:21660009-21677353 GCA_031762355.1 Hypsolebias martinsi | reverse complement strand
GGCACCTCCACATCATTGCATTCAGTTTTTATTCACAATTTGTTTAGTGTCCCAACTTTTTTGGAATCCGCTTTGTATTTCATATTAGGTTAAGTTTTTTAAATATAACAAATGTTAGAGCAATATGGTTAAAAAAACTGTGAAGTCTGAATTTTATTTTGAGTTAAAAGTTAATGTACTATGGTAGACTGAAGTCTTTGTTTACTTTTGTATTTATACATTTTGAATTATTTCTCTGTGATTGACTGGAGACCTGTCCAGGTGCCCCCCGCCTCTCGCACAGTGATGACTGGACATGGGCACCAGTGACCCCCGCGACCCGTAAAGGAACAAGTGTGTATAGCGGATGGATGGATTTGTTCCTAGATTTTTATTTTATTTTAGAAAAATCCAGGCAGCTAAACTAACCTATTACTGGTAATTTAAGTTACAGACTGTTATGTACTCCTGTATTTGTTCCTATTTTTGGTATAAATATAAAATGATGCAAAACGATTTGATATAGTAACAAACCTAGAATTATTGTTTTAAATAAATGTTTTGTTTACACTGTTGTTTAATCTTTTCATCTTGTCAATTACATAACTGAAACAAAATTTATGACCATTTCAATAGAACAATTGTTTCTGAATTGAAAATAGATTTTGAATCGAATCGTGACACCAACAATCGGAATTGAATCACCAGACACTAAGAGAGTTGCACACCTGATACAATGATGACAACACACAGCACTTTCTTCTTCTTCCTTATAAATGAGATGTCAGAGAACAGTTGAGGTTGATAGGATCATACAGTCATTTTGTGTTTCAGCTCACCTTTTTGAAGGCTGCTCTGAGCGTCTGAGCTGCGGACATGTTGATCCTCTCCAGCTAAAATTAAAAGGGAAAAAAGGAAAAGTGCACGTCATTGTCAAAACCAAAAATATATGGAGTGGAGTCACTTTGTGCGTTCCTGTTTTGTGGCAGAGTGGGATTCTGTTGGACTGTGAGCAGAATCAGCTTTTTGTTGAAACAAGTGTGAAGCTTTGATGACACTCCGTGTGTGTGTGTCTTTATTCGGCTATAAAACATTCAGTTGCAAATACTTTTATTCAAAGTGACACAAATAAAGTATATTGTAGGATTTGCAGTATCTGAGTAGATTTTAAGGGACAGTTCAAACATTTTAAAAAGATGTTCTTGGAAAAGATAACAGTCAATATCTTACCTCTTGCAGATAGTTTTGGAAATTGCAAAATGGACAGCTGACATCTTAAAATAACTCAAATCTATTTTTTATAGCAGTTCAATCAAACACATTATAAACCTTTATATTACATTAACTTTCAGATTATTTGATTATTTACATAGACATGATGAGCATCTGTGAAGATAGCAGCTAGCTGTAGCACAAAGCTGTGCATTGGATCTGATAACACTAGGGGTGCACCGATAAATCAGCCGGCCGATTTATCGGCCCCGATTTCCTTAATTTGCACTACCTTGTGACCAGTTAAAACAAGTTTGTATTGTTTCTAGAATATTGTTCAAGGGTCTGTTTTTCAACTAAATAAGATTGAAATTTGAAGGCGCATTGTGACCTTACAACATCTAACAGTGTTGCTTATAAAACTAAATCGGAATCGGCAAGTCAGACTTTGTAGAAATCGGAGACTGCAATCGGTGCAAAGACTGCAATCGGTGCACCCCTATTTAGAAGCATAATGTCTGCCTCATCTGATCAGCAGTCAACAGGCAGGGGAGGAGTGGGAAATCTTTGTATTTTCACTTGTCCCAGATTATTAAAAGGCTTGATTACATCAAATTAGTGTCAAGAAGAATCATGTGCAAAGAAGACACCCTTCTGTGTAACCAAACGTTGGTGTCTAGGGGGGAAAAAAAGCACTTAAGCACATCCCAAACCTACAATAAATAAATGGGGGTAAACAGAACTATTTCAACAACACATCTGTTAAAAATAAGTTACATGGTGTGAGCTTACGCAAACATATTTTACATAATATACTGTACAAACTGTTTAATTACACTTGAAAATCAAGTATGTTTATGAGTGAATCTACAAATTATACAGCACAACTCTTAACTCTTGAAACTTTTAAGCATTAACCATTAAGGGACTCCTAATATCTGTTTTACATTGCGTTCACTTCATTCGTTTCAGTATTTGATCGGTTTATATTTAGGCAGATGAGAGGAAGTTTTGTTTCACGCTTTATGTTGGAAGTGGTCCCTCTCTGCTCATCATCCAGTCACTTGTGTCTTTTCTGTTGCACAGCAATACTTCCACGCAGGCGGTGTTGGCCTGAAGAAGACGTTCTTGGAGAAGAGTCCTGATCTGCAGTCCCTGCGGTACGCCTTGTCTCTGTACACCCAGGCTACGGACAAGCTCATCAGGAAGTTTGTCCTCTCACAAAACGCTCAGGGTATGACTTCACACTAATAACACACACATACTGTACTGTACAACTTGTCCACAAAGTAGGTTCCAAGAGTTGATTACACAAATGTGTCTCGGCTATTCTCAGAAAGTGCTTTTGTGTATTTGTGATGTTATAGAACTAAATCGATGAGACAAAACTGAGCAACTTCAAAATTATTATGAATATTGTTTCTGTTTTGGTACCGCTCTGATTTTTCTGTCTGTCCTCAGTCCATGGAGGGAAAGGGGTCAGATACACTGCAAATGAAGACACCCCACCAGAGAAAGGTACAACCCTCCCCTCATAAAAGATTATCTTTGGACGTAAAGCTTGTTTTCAGACACCTCTGTGGTTATACGTTCACAAAACAATGTCCAAAGACTCAGTGCTGCTCTGCATGTCTCAGATCTCCCTCTTCTTTTCCTACGTTTAGCTTGATTGTTTTAGTCTCTTTGTGAGTGTATGTAAAGACTGAAGTGTCTGTAACTGGGTTTGTTTTTGCAGCGTCTGGTGTGGATGCAGTTGGCGAGGTGATCATGAATGTGGACATTTTACCCCAGCCCAACGGAGAGCACAAGATCGGTATCAAAGGTGAGAACACGGCTTGCTCGTAGTGTTGTGCACATTTTTGCCTTTCTATGTTGCTCACATCTTTCCTTTCAGTGGTGGCTGCCAATGACCTGAAATGGAAAGCGCAGGGCTTCAGGCCCTTTGTGGAAGTCTACATCATTGGGCCTCACCTCAGCGACAAGAAAAGAAAATTTGCCACCAAATCGAAGAACAACAGCTGGTCTCCAAAGTTCATCGAGAGCTTCCAGTAGTGAGTATCCACTCAGTTCTATCGTCATGTGCCAGCTGTGAATCATGCAAATCACAACAACAAAAAATGCTATACTTACTGGTACATACTATACCATACGTGCTGTAAGGCACACTGGACTATAAGGTGTATTAAGCAAAACTAAACCAGTTTGACAGATTTTTGAGTGCCATGTACCACATAAAATTGGTTTGAGGTCGGTAAGCACAAACAGAATTAATACATGAGGCTCACTGTTGATTTTTGAGAAAATTAAAGGATTTTTAGTGCACCTTATTGTCCGAAAAATACGGTAAATAAGAAAATCAATTAAAAAACAGTGTATTTTATATTGTTTCAGCTCGTTGGGTGCTGAGGTGGGCCCGGAGAGCTATGAGCTGCAGGTGTGTGTGAAGGACTACTGCTTTGCCAGAGAGGACCGCACCGTGGGCATGGCGGTGCTGCAGGTGAAGGACATAGCCAACAAGGGCAGCATCACCTGCTGGCTGCCACTGGGAAGACGTGTGCACATGGACGAGACGGGCCTGACGGTGCTGCGCATCCTCTCTCAGCGCAACAACGACGACGTGGCCAAAGAGTTCGTCAAGCTGAAGTCAGACCAGCGCTCGGCTGAGGAGGGCCGCAGCTGAGAGGGGCAGAGGACGAAGACAAGACACGTGCACAAAAACAGCAGAAACACACCCAACAGAACCATAGCCCTCACGCCTACATAGAAACCCCTGTGCAATATACAAGCACACGTGTAAAACTGTACATATATGTGCATACATTATGCAACATTTACACCGCAATGCAAACATGGTGGAACACGTTTATAAAAAGGTTTGATTTTGTTTTTGATTCTTTCTGCATCTGCACTAAAAGCTCTTGGCTTAGGATTAGTGCTACATGAGCAAGCAGTCACTCTTTCTTACGACGCATCACACCTTTTGTACGCTGCGTTGTGATGAAAGCACCGCAAAGCAACAACAAAAACGTTCAATTAGTTTTACAATGACCACTTTGCACTTTTGCTTCTCTGCATCTTCAGGAGAGCACTTCTTGCCTAGCTGCTCTCCGTCTGTCTGTTCGGCTGTCTGTGTTGCCCCCGCCCCCATCCCAAACTGTCACTTCTCTGTGCAGTCGTCCTGCAGCATATCGTGTCATTTGGCGTTCAAACACAGACCTAACATCAGGTTCCTTTTGTCCAAACAACAGACCTTAGATCGGTGGTGAGGGGGGCTAGTCTTTGCTGTAATGTACTATCGTCCTGCATGTCGACCCCAGGAACACTGTGATTTACCAATTTGTTACTACGGCAACCATTCCCATCCCACATAAAAGACGGGTGCCTCCTATATGTTATCTGCTTGAGCATGGTACTCATAAGCCTGCTGGAACAAACACTCACTGTAGAGAGGAGACGCTAACGGTGATCAGGTCTAAGGCAGATAGGAAGAAAAACAGTGCTTTAAAATAAATAAATAAATAAAACACTTCACACTTATAACTTATAAAATAAATTTAAAAAGGGCTACAGGATCAGTAGACTGGGTTGTCTAAACGTACCGCTTCTGTTGGCAAACTGATCGCAAGGCTCCCCTCTCCACCTCCTCGACCACACAACAAACACGCAACACATCGGAGCGTCTCTTCGGAGGAACCGCTCAGAGCCCGAGGTATCACTCGACGCTCCCTGGAGCGCTTTCCTCTAATCGTCTGCACACGTAAACGCATCTTCTGAAGGCAATAGAGATCTGTTTGTGCGTCCACTGAGCCTTGTGGACAAACATTGTGCGTCTTTTGCGAATGTGCCTGCATGTGTATGAACATGTGTGTGTGTGTGTGTGTGCATCTGTACAGGTGGATTGTCACATCTGCACAATGGGCTCTTAGATTGTGAGCAATACCTAGACACCCAAACGTGCGCTGTCAAACATTTAAAGCTACAAAGAGCACCAAGTGCACTATCCAGATTCAAGGAATGGGAAACTTATGACTGCATATTTTTTTAAACCACTAAGATATTTTATTGACGTAGTCATTAATTCCCATTGGAGGTGTGTCACCGTTGACATCTGTAACTGAAAGAGGAAACTGTCATTTCCTTTAGTCGTTTGTTTTTGTGTTTTTAAATTAAAAAGCCATCAGAGTCACCGCCAAGCATTTAAAATAGATGTTATTTTATCTTCAATGGGATGATGAAGCATTTTAGTTTTTCCTTGCAAAAAAAAATGAGCAGAACAGCCATAGCCCAGCTCGTCTTGTAGTTTCTAATAGCACTAAATGTCCACGGCGCCGCATGACGTTTCGCGTAACACGTTCTCTTTATTTAGTATTTGCTGAAAGCTACCAAAAAAAAAATCCTTTGAATGTCATTTATCCTAAACAGAGCCTTCTCTCTCCCATCAAAGGGATTGATACTCGCTTGGAGACACCAGCTCATGCCTTTTGAGTTATGACAACCTAAAGATTTGTTGGACTTTTTTTTTTGTGTGTGTTATTGACTCAAGTTGCTCAGTCTTAAGGGAAACTTCACAGATTTTTACACATCAAAGCTCTTTGCTGATCAGCTCATAGGGGGAAACTTTTTGTCTCTCTGCTTTTGAGTCATCAGATCTAATTGACATCAACTAATATGTGTCATGGAGTATCATAGTTCATAAACCAGCTCATTGAACAGTCCACCAGTCTGACAATGTTAAAAAAAAAAAAAGTTTAAATCGGTGGAGTGCTCCTGCAACGGTCCGTAAAGTTGTTTTCATGTGAGGGCTCAAGACAAAATTTTACGTTTCAGACTGCAGCTGGAAAGAAACAGGAGGTTGTCTGCTTCATGTGCACATCATACACAGACAACACACATCTGCACATTGATCAATGCTTAAGCACAAAAGGGCACATGTAAGAAGACACACATGCATGCATGCACGCCAACACAACTCTTTAGAGATCAACGATGCCCGCTCTGTGAATAGAAACAACCACACTTGCATGATGGGAAACTTAATTGTCAGCACGCGTCTCGTTGATGTTACTTGCCTTGATTTAGTTCTTGTTTTACTTTCCAAAGCTCTGTAATAAGTTATCAGTGTGTTTTTTTTTTCTTCAAAAATCATCTGTTATCAATCTGAATGTAGTGTGAACACAGAACTCGCATGAGAGAATTATTTTCTACTGAGGACGTTTGTAATTTGTTTCTTATCATTACTGTTGTTTAATGAAGACCAAGTGGAGCTGGAATGCAGCCTGATTGTGATCTGCTTCCTAATAAAAAAAAAAGACTTTTGTGTCACAACCTACATGTCCTGTCGACAATCACTTTAGTTCAACAGAATCTGATTTGTATCCAGAACAGACACGTTAAGTGTTTCAGCAGCTGGCGCAGCTGTGTGGTGAGACATAAAACCTCTTAATCCATGAATATTAGAAAGACAACTAGAAAAAAAAATGCTTTTTCACAGAAAATGAAGTGTGAATGCTGAGCTCTGAATGACTGCTCATAAAACTGAAATCTAAATGTAGCAAAAACCTAAAAGCAGTGGTGGCCGGTCCCTGGGGGCAGGTGGGGCGCAACCCCACCTAAATAAATCCTTCACCCTACAAAGTAGTTCAAGGTCAAGATTTCTTTATTCTCATCCATGTGGTGGAACAAAACTATGTACACAGGGTCCCAGTTACATCCAACAATATTATAAATTGTAAAGAAAAACAGTGATAAGATCTATGAACTAAGAAATATGTTAAACTAAGAATGCACTATAAGCACTAATAGTACAAACAATACACCAAACAGCAGCACGAACATGAGTCTGTGTGAACAGATGAGTACAAATGAACACAGCAGCATGAAATACATCAGCAGCTTGAAATAAATCAGCAGCATGGATAGTCAGCAGCACATAAGTGGCATTACAGTATTTTTTTCAGTGATTATCTTGGTTAGGGATTCATGAATCCAACAGCTTCAGGGTAGAAGCTGTTCCTCAAGCTACACTTAATGCTCCTCAGCCTCCTGCCTGAGGGGAGCAGGGCAGAAACTGTGTGCTGGGTGAGTGGGGTCCTTCATGATGCAGGTGGCCCTTTTCATTATGGTGGGGAAGCTGACTCAGTCTTCTGTGCAGCCTTCACCACGGGCTGCAGTTGTGCAGCCTCCACGCCACATGTTGCTGGAGCACAGGATGCGCTCCACTGCACACCTGTAGGAGGTGAGGACTGAGCGTTCCAGTCCAGTTCGTCTCAGCCGCCTGAGGAAGTAGTCTCTGATGAGCTTTCTTGATCAGGCTGGTGGTGTTGCTGCCCCTAATAAAAAAATTCCTCCTAATAAACAATGAATTACTTAATTTACTGAGAATGCCAAGTATTGTTTTGTTTGGTGTATTTTACAACTATTTTGACAATTTTATGTAAAATTTAAAATTATTTTTTGTGATTCATCCTGTTTTTTTTTTTAGCACCTATGTTCTGGAAGTTTTATGAAGAATGTACAAAAAAGAAAAAAAAAAAAAAGCAATGCCAAGAAACACTGCTGCTGAAGTTTTGTTGACAAAACATTGAATTCCTAAATAAATGTAAAAACAATACATATTGAGTGGCATAAATATTTAAACTGTGTTAAAAAATAATTTACTGAGGCTTAAAAATCGCATTACGGCTCTCTGCTGCCACCGTGTGGTGAACATACAGCACAGCAACCTGCTGAAGGCAGTAATAAAGACACAAACACGTTTTTATTTTTACAGTAAAAAAAGAAACCAAAAAACAAGACTTTATTAAAGAAGCATAAAAAATAAAACTCTTGATACATTTCTCATAACCGTCAAGTCAGTTCAAATTATACGATTATACAATTTCTCCGGCTCACGGTTAAAAGGTCCATAAACTTTCAAATAAAATATATTTCAATTTTAAAATTCTTCAATAATTTTCTCATTTTGTTATAAATTGCCTATATGTAGTACACAGAAAATAAGGGAAAAATAAAAAAATGGAAAATAAAAATAAATTTGAAGTAATAAAAAAAGGGGGTCACATTATTGTCTGGGATATTTAGGTAAGCAAATAAATTGTAAAAAATAAAACATGTAAAAAAAATTTTTTTTGTTTGTTTTTCTTTTTAAAAATTATTAGCTAATGCCAGGTGGCTTAAAGACATGCAGATGGTTAACTTACAAATAATGATACATGTTCTTTAGAAACTACACTTATCTTCAATTGTCGTTTTGAAAACAAGATCCTGCTGATTGTATCCAGGTATTTACACACAGGTTAGGCCTGACACCTAGTTCACTGATGTTTTACATTTTGGTTCTGCGTAAAAAGAGAATTAAAGCAAAAATAGAGCGAAGACTTGAGGGGAGTCCGTCACCCCTTATTGGTGTGGTTCTTAGCACTCCCCTCTCAAATCACAAAAAAAGGTCAGAGGCCACTGACTAGCACGCCTCAGGAAACCCTGTTTTCAAACCTTTTAGGAGGGAATTGGGGGAGGGAGATAGAATTGACTAAATAAAAAATAAAATAAACCATTAAAAAAGTACAAATAATAGCAGTCAATCTGAAAAAACATTTGTACCTTTTAACAATTAAAATTACTGTACATTAACCCTAACATTCTCTCAATGGCCAGAAACATCCTGGAGAAACACCAGGATTTACGTTAAACACATCTGGCAAAATACAAGACAATTTAAATTTCAACACGTCGACTTGGACACAGTAAATAAAAAAATAGGGCCTCAGCAGACTCACACCAGTCGTCACAGATGTGTTCAGACACATTTGCAGCCCTGCATCTGTTTTGAGTTTGAAAGAAAGAAAAAGCCAACGGAGTCCAACGGGAAGGGTACGTTGCCAGTTTCAACACAGCGATCCCACAGTGGGGGGGGGGGGGGGAAGACAAGAATGAGAACAGGGCTGTCAAGTCTACAGCGCACCAGAGATGTTATTCTGAGAGTAAATGGCGCCCTGCTAACGACTAGGTTTGTTCATCTGTGACTCAGTAGGGAGTTGCACCAAAGCACCATGGACTTGTCTTCAAAAAGACTACCAGCTCAGCTCCTGAACAGCTTTTTTTTAAAATTTATTCATATGGTAGTGCCGCTGTCCCGAAAGGAGCGAACAGTTTAAACTGTGTTTACGTTACACAAACTGGAGCGTCAAAGCATAACGGCGGCTTCCCAGTTCTTGTCGTGTTAAACTCTGCACCCTGTCCTGATCTGAGGGGAACGCCCGAGGACACCACACAGGGTCTGCAGCGCCCGATGCACCGACAGGATCTGAGCGTGATTGAGTAGGGACAACCGGAAAATAAAAATAAAAACGACGACGTTCTGCAGCTGCTGGGATTGGAACACAAAAAGTGTCTGGAAGCCCTGGATGACCTAGCTACTAGCTGCCATAAAGGATAAGTTGATTCTTCCTACTGTGTGAGCCTGAAAACGTGATCATGCGTCTGTGCAGTTAGAGGAAGCCCTTGAGAATTAGGTGTGTTGCTTTAATTCAGTTGTCATGGCTTGTCTCATTCGATGAGTTGATTCCACAATATGTTAAAAAAAAATAATAAAAGGGCCACCAAAGGCAACCAACACGCCGGCGTCGCCCAAAATCACGTCGTATTAACACTATTAAGAGGCAATTACTGCAAACTCACTGAACTTTTTAAAAAACACAAACACAAAACAGGAAGTACCTGCCTCACTGGAGTAACTCAGTAATGCTATGAAACACAGGACAAATCTCAAAAACTACTAAACCATATAGTGCACTACGTTTTGTCGAGAGAACAGCGCTATATGGGTACAACAGTGTGTCATCTCAGAGTGCCGTACAGCTTTGCTGCGAGAGAGAAGGGTGGAAGACCAGAACCGAACAGAAACAGCACGAGCCGTCTCTTTTTCTCTCTTTAAAACATGGGGCGGAGGGTTACAGTGCAGAAAAACTTAAAACGGGTCACCCAGACCCCCTCGGACGAGCAGATTTAGCTCCTTTAACCGTATTGGACAAAAACATTCTTGTGTGACATTAGAAAAAAGCCCTATCTTATCCTAAGAGATCAAAATATGCCACGCACGACACAGTCGAGTCAAAAACTAGTAGAAAACACGAAACGAGCAGATCTAAGTGTAACAGACGCAAGGTGTGAGAAGATAACGCACAAGTGTGGATGGATCAAAGTGAAGCCGGACCCTCTCGTTGTGACGACACTGATGAGCGGGCATTATTCTCTCACATGCACACAAACACACATACGGAAGATAGATAAATGTAAAGGGATTGTCAGGCAGTCCAAACACACAAACTGACCACAATCACCGTTATGTCAGCATCACTAAATGATACATTTCTCACTTATTACAGAACAATGAACATCTATTCAACAGCCACATTTAAAATGTGGGTCAGACCCGTCCAGATTTTCTCCACAGTGCGACTGAATTCAATCAAGAATGAAAGAGACATTTATTAGCAATCATTTGGCTTATTAACTGATGGCTAAATTTGTATTGATCCTGAACAAGTTTCTTGGGTGTAGTGTTCTGCTAGGTGCCTGACAACTAGTCGACCTTAAATAAACCAACACAAAAAAAAACAACTAAATAAGACAAGACGCTCCGAGCTTACTGAAAAAGAGCAACCTTTCCACTTTGAGTTTCAAAAAATAGCATGAGTGAGATCAGAAGAGGAAAGGGACTGGGTCGAGAATATTAAAATCAGGAGTAGAAAAGTGCAGGCCTCGTTGACAACTTCATCCAAAAATATCTGTCAAGTACAAAAGTGTCAAAAGGAAAGGCGGCGAGAGAGAGAGCAGGCAGAAATCTGAAGAAGCCAGATGAAGACGTGTAGAGACAGACGGGCAGCCTGCACAGAGGGCTGCTCCGAGTCCAAATGAAGGCCTGAAGAGAGATAAGACACTAGTTTCCTTCCATAAGTTCACCACTGAGAGACCGTCTGAGCCTCAACTGTCTGCAGACCAGTTTCGATCAATTCCCCTCCGAAAATAAGTCATTGTCATTATTATTATTATTATTACTGTTTTCATTCTTCTTGACAGTTATCAGCAATATATCAACATTCGTATAGTATCATCTATTAATGCTTTTATTATGGTTCATCAAGTGTATGTGTGAAGGTTATTAGTGTAAATCCTTCCACTGCCTCCACCACAGCTGGTGCCGCACTCCAAAACTCTTTCAGTCTGGAACCCCGCCCTTCCCAGATATTTAACCCTTATCCCATTAGGAGAAGATACGGATGCACTGTGTGGTTGGCGTGTGACAGACGGGGCATTCGGGCTCAGCTGACTGGCAGATTTGCCCGGCGCACTCCATGCAGAACAGGTTGTGGCCACAGGGAACCAGGGCTGCCGTCACCTCGCTCTCGAAACATACAAAGCAGTCCCTGTTGACTCCGGGGCCAACGCCAACCAGACCTGCAACCCCAGAGCCGGAGCCGCTTTTCAGACGGCTCAGCATCCCAGAGCTAAGACCCACGCCGCTGCCGCCGCCCTCGGAGTCAGTGGGAGAGCCACCAGGCAGGGAGGACGCCGAGCAGGAGGAGTAGCCGGTCGATGAGCCACCGGAGCTGGAGCTGGAAGCTCCTGAGAAGGAGCCGCCTCCTGTGCCTCCAGACTGCAGCCAGGCGAGAGTGCTGAGGGGGTCGCTCTGGGCACGACGAGCCAGTGGGTGGTCCAGAGGGCTCACCCCTGTGTCCTGAGGCAGAGTTGGAGACAATCGTGGAGTGATGGCACCACCGCTGAGGCCGCTGCTGTTGCGACGTAGAGGCTGCTGCTGCTGTGAAGAGCCGGCCGTCTTACTTCCTGTTCCACCATTGACAAATGGTGCCCAGATGTTGGAGGCACTGAACTCAAAGCCCAGTTCCTCCGAGGGAGGTAGCCCTGGGGTAGAGTCACCCCCAAATGTGAATCCGCCTCCAGCGCTGCTGGAGCTCGTGCTAAAAGGACTGGTGGGGCTGCCTCCATCGTTGGCCTTTCGGGCGGTGCCGAAGTTGTCTGAGCTCATTCCGCCATTGTGCGTGTGGTAGGCGACTGAGGAGGACATCTTACGACTGGAGGAGTGGTGCATGGACATGGGACGAGATGGGGGTGGGGAGGGAGGAGGAGGGGGAGGGGCAGAATGGTGGTTTGTAGCTCTGGACCAGAGAGATGCTCCTAGCCCTCCGCTCAAGGAGCCGAGACCTTCTAGACTGACGTCAGTGCCGTTGGTGTGGAAGTCATTGTCTCCCTGCAGGTCTACAAAGGTTCCAGTTCGCAGGGTGATGTGGGTCTCAATCTCCTCTCGCGCTCGGTCCACGTTCTCTGGCATCCCTGTCACCTCGAACACAGGGTCTTTCTCTCGGCTCGGGGTCACAATGTAGGTGTGAGTCTGCTGCTGGATGCGCTTGATTGTTGCTCCCTTTGGCCCAACAACCAAACCGACGACTCTGTAGGGCACTCGCACCTGGATCAATGACAGGAGATAAGATTTGATCAAGGGTACTACATTTTGTGGCTGTGAAGAAATCCACCAATTCCTTTGAAAGTCCGCGTCTCCAAACCTGTTTCTGTACCTGAATGGTGGTCTGTCCAGGTAGGTGAGGTGGTCCAGGTAGTGAGCCTCCTCCTCCAGGACCTCCAGCTTTGCAGCGGGATGCTCGGATCATTGAAAAATGTTCAGCCGCGGACACAATTTCACGTTTGGCCATTTCCACATCCTCCCTGCGTCCTGTCACAATGAACACAGGATCCTCCCCTCTGACTGGAGTCTTGATGTATGTGTTTGTTTTTGCACGGAGGGCCTTGATCTTACAACCTGACAGATTCAGAGAAACATAAAACAACTGTTTTATAGTTATATTGATCTTTTAACATGTTAGTGCAAAAACGACTTTAAAAAAGACATCAATCTCCTGTATTCACCAATTTTTACCCTCTTTCTTCTGCTATGGTCTAATGGTTACAGATGTTTATCCTCGGTTGTTTTACTTCTAATATCCAAGCATCTGCTTTTCCATAAGCATATATTAGGATTTACGTCATGGACTTAGCAGCAAAGCCAAAGACCGCAGCATGATTTTTGGGCACATTCTTGGTATAAGCCAAATGAAAAAGAGAAGCCCAGTGGCCTGAAGAAAGTACTTTGTCAGATTTGCAAAGAAAAAAAGTCTACGGAGTCAGTAAAACAAACGTTATGTCCTTAGAATACAATTAATAAAGTAAGTAAAAATTATAATCTTGATAATCTTGTGTACTTTACTCATAATGCAGCAGGTGAACACATTTTGTTAGTTCTTCGCAATAAAGGCCTCTTTACAAATGATTTATCAATGCATTATAAAGAGGTTATTCATGAGTTTGTAAACTTTTATAAAGAATTAATCGTTTATAGTAGGCTCACTATTTGGCAAGATTAAGTGCTGCACTTTTATTCATTTCTTCATCATTGAAATTTCAAACGCCAAACAATTATTAGACTTAAATGCAAAACAAGTTTTGAAAACGAACATTGAACAACAAACATTGAATCACACTTACAAGCACAGCTGCTTCAGTTTATGAACTGTGTTTTATAACCAATTGTTAAAGCTTTATAAATGGTTTGCAAACTCATGAATATGAAATAATTTTGAATCATATAGAAAAAAGGGGCCTTTATTAGGATGTGGCACACACGTCGTTTTTTTAACGCGTCACTTCATAGCAATATAACGTGACGCTTAAAAATATTATTGTTTCCGTTCGCTTATTATTTTTGCATATGAAAGTTTCTGTTCGGTGACCTGAGATGACTTCTGTGGTGACTCGGCGCTATGTAAATAAACAGAATTTAAAACTCTTGAAACGCTCTTTATGGGCAAATTTATTTGAAACTACAGTAAAGCAAAGCACCTGGGCAGTCATATATTTATCATAAAGATGGATAAAACTTGGCTTTTTATGCATTTGACTGTGTATTAAAGCCATACCAACCCTACCAACACGCCTGTTAATGTGGTGTCTTTTTTTAATAGCAGCTCATCATTAATCTAAGTCAGAACAATGGAGGGATGAGTGAATCCAGGCAAAGTGATTCTGCAGCAGCTCTCTGTGTCTTTAAACGAGCAGACTGCTCCGTCTTCCACCAATAGGACGCGCGGAGCGTGATGTCATTCTGGGAAGCAGAAAGCATGGCTTTTTCAAACAAAGAGAACAATGCCGTCATGCTGCCGCGGCAAAGCACAGCCCAGAACCTCAGCGCAGCTCAAGGAGACTGTATACCAACAAAAACAGAAAATATGTGCGTATAAAAATAAAAAAAATAAAAAAATAAAATTGGGTAGGCTCGTAAAGAAACAGCGGCGTCGGCCGACGGAGCTGGGTGCAGGGCGGTGCACCGCCCAGTCACTGTTTGCGCGTCTGCTGCCCCGTTTCAGCCTGACAAAAATAAAAGAAAAAAAATAAATAAAATAAAAATAAACAAGCGACGGCACGCTCTGTTGCCAGAGACGTGGATTCCGCGTTAAAAACGAGCCGCTTCGCACGTGCGGCGCACGACACGCGCACATTTCGCGACATTCCCTTTGTTTGGCGCAGGCTTCTAGACACGTCCAGACTCCCCGACAATCTGCCGCTTTGTCTGACCCTGTTCCACCCCTCCCCCTCCATCTCCTCACCAAGCGCGCTCACTCCTCTGTCACAGCTTTGTCTAAAATAATAATAATAATAATGATAATAATAATAATAGCGGAGAAAACGAGCGCAGGAAACTCATGTTGTTAATTAAATCTCAGCGCCAACACGCGCAGACGGTTTAAAGTTCAGGGGGGGGATTTTTTTCAGCAGAACACCCAAACAAAGAGTCACCAGCACGAACACAACAACAACAACGAGCCTTACCTTGTCTCCCCACTATTTCAGCGACGTGCTCGGAGCTCGGGACGGGCACGCACTCGGTCATGTTCACGCTTCTTTTCCTGCTGCAGAGGACGGAGCTTTGTTCCCCGTGGAGCATGGAGTGAGACCCGGCCATGTGGTACCCGCCCGAGCCGTAGTACTCCGGGGAAGGGGAGCAGGAGGACGGCGAGTCCCGAGACCCGCTGGGGTGGTCCAGCATCTGGAGATCCACGTAGCCCCCTCCACCAACGCCGTTGCAGCTCTCAGAGCCCGGACCTTGGGTCCCGTCCAGAGCGTCCACAAGCCCTCCGCCCCCGCAGTCCACCTTGTCCAGGGCCATCAGTGACAGCTGGTCCAGGGCGAAGCGGAGCACCTCTTGGTGGTCCTCATCCCGGGACTCCTGGTCCGTCTCCCTGGGCAGAGCCACGCCGCTGTGCTGGCTGCTGATCATCACGTCGTGGTCAATGATCTCGGGATGGAATAAAGGGCTAGGCATAGTCCCCTCCGTGGATCTCACATCAGATCACGGATGCCTGTTTTGTTGGGAGTGATCTCACCCTCAGCTGAAGTAAAAAAAATAAAAATAAATAAAAAACAATCATTAGAAGAGCACCGGAGCTTCCATCAACAACAGCATGCATCGCTTTGTCTGTTGTTGCTGCTTCTTGTCTGACAACATTCAGCAGCCTGCTGCTTGCTCGTTTGCCAGGTAACCTGTTTATTTTACCCCCACGACAATAACGAGACAAAAAAAATTCAGGCGTTTATTTAACTCCTTCCACCGACGTTTTTGAAAACATACACGGAATAAATAACGAAAAGCCGCTGTTAGCTTCGGGAGGAAAGCTAACAGGCTAGCTAACACAGTCGGCGCACAGTCACGTTGTCGACCCCTTTGTTTGGGAGCACCGCGGCTAGCCGCTTAGCTCTGACAGGCGAACTTCTGCTCAAAGCAAAAAAAACTGTTGTTTTCTTAAATCAAACAAGAGCCAAGGTATCACCAACTTACTTTATCTGGCTTTTCAGGTCCCCTTTCCGCTCGTCTTCCAGCTCCTGAGGTGAAGACGAGAGGCAGCCGAGAGGGAGGAGGAGGAGATCAGTGCAGCGCTTAGCGCGAGAGCTAGCTGGAAGCTAATGGGGGGCGTAGAAGAAGGAAAAAAAAAACCGTTAAAATCGAAAAGAGGGCAGCGTTGTTGTTGTTTTTTCTCTCCCCCTTCTCTCTCTTTTCTTGGAGTCAAAGCGCACTCCTAGGAGAGTCGTTGCGTCTTCATTCTCGGTTCCCTTTAAAAAAAAAAAAACTGTGATTCTCGGTTCCGGGCTGCCCGCCTGACCCCGCTCGGTCCGCCGCCGCCTTCGACTCTGCGCTTGCCGCCTGACCCAGCTTGGTCCGCCGCCTTTGTCTCGCCAGGCGCACGCCGCTCCGTCTGCCGCACACGGCAGTGACGTCAGACGCGGCACAACAAAAGGTTCAAAGGCCACAAGCAGCAAGCCGACAGCATCGAGCCCTCTGCTTCTGTGACTGACAATCTGATCTATTTTGGATTTCTGCGAAGCTTGTATTTTTCCATCCCTTTAAATCGCAGATACAGATGAAAAAAAAAAAAACAACTCATATGCAATATAAACACATGTGGTCATGGATGGGTGTGTTCATCATGGCTACCAATGAGATGTTATCATCTCTGAATGTTGTTGCATGCATTTACTTTCCAGTTATTTATTACTAACAATTCACAGAGGTGGAAAAGAGTCAAGGTGCTACCTTATTATGCAGAATGCATTCAAAGAAATCGTTCATAAGTTAACATTTGTGAGTGTAATTTAAGCAAGGCTCACCCTAGTGATCTGTGTGAGCTCTCAACAACTTAGCTCCATCTTATACTGTATTACAGATCTTATTGTTCCATATTTTCCTTACAGACCATTTCACTCTCAGACTGCAGGCTTACTTGTGGTTCCTAGAGTTTCCAAAGCAGAATGGAAGGCAGGGCTTTAGGTAGAACCAACTTCCATTTTCTGTCCGTGAGGCTGACACCTTGTCTACTTTTAAAACTAGGCTCAAGTCTTTTTGATAAATCCTATAGTTAGGGTCAGCTTGGGTTTCCTGAACTATACCTTAGTTATGCTGCTATAGGCTTATACTACTGGAGGGCAAATTGACCTAATTTGACCTCATCCTTAGTTTGAAGCCAGGTCTCTCTTGTAAATGAGTCCTCGAGGCTCAATGAGATTAACCTGCCTAAATAAAGGTTGAATGAAA
>JARVGQ010001954.1:21615840-21628578 GCA_031762355.1 Hypsolebias martinsi | reverse complement strand
TTTTTGATATGGGTGATATGGCTCACAGGGTGGCATCTCATTAGGGGCAGCACAAGTGCTCAGAGCTATATAAAAAAAAAATTGTCAGCCAGTAAACCAGTTTATCAGGATTTGTGTGCTTGGTTTATTTCTGCTAAATTTTTGTGTTTGTTGGTTTTATTTTCCCTTTTGGTATATGAATGTTGTTCTTGTGTTTAGTTCAGTTGCTGTGTTTCCCAGTTGCACTAGTTAAATTTCTGAGTGCTTTTCCACACTTAGCTTCTGCTCCTCAGTTCTGCCACACCTACTTACACCTGTTCTACATTCCCATTATCTAGTGATGTGCGGATCAATACTAAACTATCGATACTATCAATATCAGACCGTTTCACTCTAGAATCAATTCTTAAGTCAAACTATCGATACTTTTGATACTTCTGTCATTTCAGGTAATGCATATCGTTAACAGGAAGATGGTGGAAAGTAACTAAACTATTGAGATATTGTCTAAATGATAGCAGTTGGAGGGGACCACTTTTTCTTTCGCCTGTGTAAGTGCGTATTGCCTATAAGCAGAGCGGCACGCTGCTCGTCAGTCTCTCAGTCTGTAGCCACAGCCATGGGGCTTAACAGAGTCATGTGTGGAGCTTTTTCAGCTTCAGAAACAGCCAAGAAGCGGTTTGTGAGGTTTGTGGAAAATCTGTAAGAGCTATGGCACCACAACACACCTTGTAAAACACTTACAGTTAAATCACAACACAGAATATGAGACACTGATGAGGTGCTGCTGTTTGGACAAGACAGGCTCTGGAGGAGTCCCTCAGGGCTGCAGGACTGTCCAGGTGCAGAGGGAGGAACTGTGGAGCTACAAGCAGTGCTAAGAACTGTTGCAGTTGGTCAGAGTTGTTCAAATGTATAAATATGGTTAGGAAAAAAGTAACAAAATAAATTCATGCTTCAACAAATAGTTGCATGAGTTCAGTTTGGAGTAACATGTGTATCACTGAGATAATCTTGCATGGGCAAAAAAGCCAAGATTTATTCAGGTAAGGTTTCCTAAAGAAATGATCATTTTAAGTGGATTACATAGACCAGGTGACATCAAATTATACAGAGCATTGGTGATAAAACAGCCTTGATGAACTCTGAAAAATATATACTACAAAATATGGATACAAAAACACTTCTTAAAAACATCTCTTATTATTTAATGGATATTTAATAATTTAATAGTTTTACGATTTTCCTTATTTTATTATTTTTATTGTTTGAAAAAACATTTTCACATATTTTGTATGATGTCCTGTTATTTTCTATTGTTGTTTAAGCTCGGACTAAATAAGACCGCTACCTCCACATACCCCTGAGTTTAAAATAAATGAATTACTTTGATGTCTTGCATTCTTTATGCAACTTTGAGTTTAATACACTGCTTTTTTTAGGTTTACCTGACACATTAGGCGTATTTGCACAAAGTATCAGTATCAGTATCGATACCTCCGATAACAGCATGAATTTTACCTGGTATTGTATCGGACCAGAAATCCTGGCATCGAACATCACTAGCCTCTGCTCCAGCCAGCTCTTATTCTCTATTTCTCTCTACTCACCAGCTGAACATTGTTGTGCTTTCAGGCCAAGTCTAGGTTTCCTCGTGCCTCCTCGTCTACTTTATAAATTTTGTGCTGCCACATCATCCTCTTTATTATAAAATAAATCCAGTTTTGGGAGTGGGGGGCAGCAACATGTGACAGAAACATGTCAGGAAAGGCAGAGTCTCACCTGTCATCATAAAAAATAAATCAAGTAGACAAATATTTGTAAAATAAATAAATTGTTTTCAATTTTGTTTTATGTTGTTTTATTTCTTTACAATTCCAGTGAAAAAAATGCACTCATTTTAAATTTTACATATGTGCCAAGAATAGACTGGATGTCCCACAAAGACCTCAAGATTCAGACCTACAAACAGGTGATGGCTAACCAAACGAACGTTGTGGTGGTTGACAAGCAAGAGAAGAAGACAGTGGTGATCGATGGAGCAACCCCAAGAGACTGGAACATCAAAAGAAGGAGCAGCTGGAGAAATGTAAAGGGCTGAAAGAGGAAACATAGAAGTTGCAGAAAATCAATGCATCAGTAGTCCCAGTGGTCACTGGAGCACTTGGTGCTGTGACCTCCAAACTGGAAGAGAGCTAGCAGATCCCAGAAACAACCTCAGGCATCTCGGTCCACTACTGAACAGCTGAGACACTGAACATGTCCCTCAAACGCCTCTGGTGGAGGACCAGAGTTTGAAGTGAAGTGGAACTGTGCACATGAAAAGTGAATGAGTAGGGCGAGCTACAAGTTTATTTATATATTAGAGATGCACAGTATTGGATTTTTGACCAATATCCAATATGCCGATATGTTAAAACTTATTTGGCTGATAACGATACAGATATTTTATATATACAGTACTTTACTTTGTCTGAACATAGCCCTCTTATTTAGGCCCATTTGCTACAAAAATTGTGCAACAGTTGTAAGAGCTGGTGACATATATTCAGTAACAGCTATATGATATGCATAGCATTTTAATTTATATTAAATGAAAAGTGTTAAATGTTATTTATTATCATAAGTCACCTGCGATGCTGTCTCACTTGTGGAGGCTTGTTCCAGGTTCCTAGCTGCAGTGTGGGATCCTTTGCACTCCTGTGAATGAAGGACAGACTTTTTAAGTTCAAAGTTTTTGTCTATCCATTGTGCTGTAAGACTAATCATGCTAATGGGGCTAACACAACGTCCAAATGTCTGTGATAAAACTCACCCAAGTTGTGCTATCCGGTATTAGCTTCTCAGTGACGTCGGAAATGACGGCTTGTAACTCTGGTAAGGTTTTGTCGAAAAATATCTCCCAACTTGGGACGATGTAGTGAGGCTCAATGTAGTCCATAAATCTTTGGCATCCGACATCCTCACCAACGAAAAATAAAACTTCCACACCGCCAATATTTTGTATTTTCCACTCCACCATGAGATCAAGTAGGTGCGCGTGACATCATCGTGTTATGCTGCCGCTGCAGGCAAAAACAGCGCCTTTTATATTGACAAGTTATTTTAATGGAATGGCCGATGTCTGATATTGAACTTTAACGCTAATATCGGCCGATACCGATACCATGCTGATAATATCGTGCATCCCTAGTCCAAACCATTTCAATCTGGCCTCGCTAACTTTATCTCCCAGTTGTTCAACCTGTGCCATAGCCAGTTTGACTGCCAGAAGTTCTTGTTCCCTCACGTCATAGTTTATTTCTGCTGGAGACAAACTTTTAGAAAAAATGGCACAGGGGTGAGTCTTCCCTTCAGAATTATGTTTGCTGAGAACAGCACCAACCCCTGTGCTAGAGGCGTCAACCTCCACAATAAACTGACACTCGGGGTCAGATAAGTGCATGATGGGAGCAGAAGAAAATAGTTCTTTTAGTGTGGTGAGTGCATGTTCTGCTTGATCGTTCCAATAAAGCTTGATCTTGGAAGAGGTAAGGGCATGCAGAGGAGACATAGTGCTATACAACTTTTTACACACATTCTAGGGAGTTTATCAGCTAAAAAAGTTAATTTTGGGGTAAGTTCCTCTTTAAGAAACCCCTACTGTTTAAGGTGAGGTGTGATTTGTCAATTTACATAGCTATGTGTGTGTGTGTCTTATCTCAGCCTTTAAAACCTCACTCCCACACTCTGCTCTTTGAATTGAGAAAGCTCCTCGGATGAAGAGCGAATCGTCTTCTGTTACAAATAAAGTCCAGTTGTTTCTGTATTGAATGTTTTTTGAGTTTATCATGTCCTGGATGACTGAGAATCTACACCAGCATAAACCAAATTAATCGTATGCGTGCCCTCCTGCTGGACCCCCGATCTGTCTGTAATACGACATATTGAACGTGAAGCATCATGACGGCGCAATTGATGAGCTAATAATCTGCTGGGCTTGTCTCCATGTTCGTATAGCACGAGAATGAAGCATAAGGCGCTCCGCCTCATTAGTTGTAATGAGATCCAGCTCAGTTTGTAAGACCAAACGACGCTTTGAAAGATTATCAGATGGAACAACTGCAAGCTGTTGGCCAACCAATTCCAACTCATATATAAGCTTCTGAATCTTTGACGTCCTTAATTTCCTCACATGCGCAGAATATGAAATTATCTGACCACGTAGATATGCCTTCAAAGAATCCCACAGGAGCGCCCTAGAAACTGGTTCAGAATCAGAGTCATAAAGGGTGTAGGAGACAAGGCTGTTAACACCTTGCACCTGTCAATAATTATACAAGACTCGTTTGAGTCTCAGAATAATGATTATTGATTTAACAACGGGTTCACTTCTTTTTCAGATTAAACATATTTTCTTCCATGTGACCCTTAGAATGAATGTGATATGAGAATTGAATTATATTTGATCCATCAAATAATGCGATCATTTATTAATCAAATCTTCAAGTTAACATACATTTACACATTTGATTGGCAGTGATTAATTTTACGGCATAAAAATCGGACATCTTAAACAAGACAACAGATTAAGTTATGAGATGGTGATTAACTTTTCTCTGAAGGCACATTAACTTATTTACTGGCTTAGAAAAATAAATAAACAGTAAAAAGTTTTAAGAAAATTACTTAAGAGTAGGTAAGGAGGAAGAGAGGAGGAGAATTATCTTGAAGTGTTTAACCAAAAATTTGGCACGCTCTTCGGGCCGCTCTTTGCTGGACTTCCGTCCGCTAATGAACATCGACTTTTTACCATTGTGAAGATTCTGTCCCGACTCATGTAACATCGGCATAGCTTTAACATGCACGGACCTTCTGTCCAGCTACTTTTTTCCTCAGGCTTTCAGCTCGTCCATTTTTCCCACGGCTCGCATGAAGTCTGCATCAACCTCACCGAATAAGCTGCACTGTATCTGGTCGACTTTTCAGAATAAGATATTCCGTCCGGAATATCTAATTTAAGCTTTTGAGCAAGTCATGCTCTGTGTGCGATTTTATGACAGAGGGCTATAAAATCTAGCATGCGAAGACGCCCTTGGCAAAATGGCATCGTTCACAGCCTTGGAAAGAGTTTTCTCCACTTTGTGTCTTCATGGAGAACTCCAGACTGAAAGAACATGGAAGTCAGAGAGTTTCGAGGCAGTTTGACGTCAGCGGCATTCGCCTCGTTGATTGGTCAGACAACCAGAAACAGGGAAGAGTTAGTGTGATGTCAGAGGGTTTGTTGACAGTCAAACAGGTGTGAAAAATGAAAGTTGTTTTGGGAAAGTAGCAATACAGTTTGAAAAACAGGAGGATACTGCTTCTCTATAGTTATGTCTTTCACTGTACTACTGTCTCAAACACTTTAAAACAAAGCCTTCAGGCACATCTCAACTTGATCTTGAATTTTGACCGAGTTAAGACTTCATTCTGCACACACATTCAAATGAATCAGAATTAATTTGTGTAAAGTGTTTAACTAATGATTTCTAATAATCATTAACGCTGTTTCACAGTTGATGTAAATGATTATTTCAACATTAAAATGACATGAAATAAAACATTATTCAAATAAGAAGACACAATGTTTCTTTTTTGTTTTTTCTTTTCTTGATTAATCACTCAAAACGTCATAGTGTCCTTCTAAATGACTTTGATTAGAGTCTTTGATTAATAATATTGAAATAATAAAGTAAATTAAGATTGTTCTTTGATTATTTGACTTAGAACAAAATTAAAAAGTCTCTTGATGAGATAATTTGTGTTCTGGATTAAAATTAATGGAATTATAAATTCTGTCCTCTCAGAAGGTCTTCTGGGGCAAGATGGATGGAGGAGGTTAGATCACTACACCTCTAACCTTGTTTTTTTTCCCTTTAAATAATATAACACAAACAATTCAGAACATAATTTCTAATTCACATTTCACAAAGATCTTTAATGTGTTCATTCATACTCATCTGCTCACACAGACTCATGTTCGTGCTGATGTTTGGAGTATTGTTTTGTACTACTGGTGCTTAGTGTATTTTTAGTTAATGTTTTTCTTTCTTAGTTCATATCTTAGATCTTATTAGTTTTTCTTTTACATTTTATACTTTTGTTGGATGTAACTGGGACCCTGTGCATTCACTTTCGTTCCACTACATGTGATGCGAATGACAAATAAAGAAACTCTGACTCTGAAAAATGTTTTCACGGTGCTGTAGCTTAATAGAAAATACCACATATGTACACTTAATAAATATAATTTTTTTTAAATTACATAGAGATTTGGAAAAACAAATATTGTTTGTTTCTAATCTTTTGACAACAAATATATTTGTTGTATAAACTGTGTGAACATTTTCATGCTTGAACACAAATGGGGAAGTGACCCCACCTTCTTTTTATTTTTACTATTTTCCCTTCCTCTCTGGTAAGTTAAATTAGGTTTTTGTGTGTGACTGATTAAGATGTAGTCATTTTTCTGGACAGAAAACTTGCATCAAATTTAAAAATTATCCCAAAAACAAACAAAACAAAAAAAAAACACTGTTTGTGCCATTTTGAAACAAATGCCAAATAAAACCTTTAAAAAAAAAAAAAAAACGGTTTTAACAACCAATTAAAATATTAAACAACAAACTTTTGCAACTGTCTCTTTGTTTAATACATGTATTTGCAAAAAAATGTCTGATTTAACTTATTGAGAGAAAAAAGGTTTATGAAGGAATTGGAAAATTTTTTGACTGTTGCATACTATATAAACTAAAATGTTACTTATGTATTTCTAACCTAAATTAGTACCGTATTAGAGAATAGAATTAACTAAGATTTCAAGATGGTGGAAAAATGCACAGCAGTTTTCTGTTATCGCTGCTTTGTGTGGGGAATACTTCAGTATTCACTTCACTAAAATAAAATAAGTCATGCTTAACTGCACAGCGTTTCTGCAAAGTAGCGATCTAAGTTTGAGGTCACAGGAAAGCACTCACCTGAAACAGCCTGAGGTGAGCCAGAGGGAGTAGACGGAGATGGAGGGAAAGCATTACTGTTGGTGTCTGAAGGATAGATCTGAACAAAGAATGTTTGACTTTTTATCAAATTAAACTACTTGTCTGTTTACATTTGAAGATGCTTTAAGCATAAAAATCATAAAATGTATAACTATGTGGAAAAAAGTACAAGATTACTTGTATAGAAATATGTAGTTTATGATTACTTACTGATGCCAGGGCTTTCCCAACCTCATCCCCTGAACTTCCAGGTACTACACACCGATTTGCTTGAGAAATGAAAAACAAACTTTGATCATGATCACAGATTGGATATGTGGCAATATTATTTTTATGTTTCATAACATAAAACAGGGAATTCCGAAAGAAAAGTGGAACACGTTATAAGATTTACCCATCATGGTTTCCGTGCCAGCAATAGGGGGTGTGTGGTTGGGGACTCCAAAGCTGCTGGAGCCAGAGTGGAAACCAGCAGGGTGAGCTGCGTTCACCTCACTGCCATGCAGGGGGTAGTTTTGGGGAGAAAGGGGTAGGGGCTGCCGTTTCTTGGAAGAACAAACACCAAACAGTTTAATTAAAATAACCAGGCAGAAGCTTTTATGATCCATTAGGAGAGGAAAAAAAAAGTGTTTGCTGATTTTAATGTCTCCGGTGTGAAGTTACAGCTCACCAGTCTATCTTGAGGGTTGATGGCAGTGAAAGGTCCGTGCTGGCCCAGATGGGGGGAGTTGCCCAGAACAGCAGAATAACCAGGCTGAATCATCGACCCGGCAGAGCTCCAAGGATCAGAGGGCGGGTGGAGACCTTCTGTCAGGGGCCATCCAGCAGAGAAAGGGGAAGAATCAAGGGTGAGGGATAACCAGCCACAGGAGACCAGAAGACAATGAGGACTGCATATGAGACATGTCACTTTACTGTGACGACTTTATTCAGCCGTGATTCACTATTCAACAGCCATGCACCAGAGGGGCTTCAGTAACCTACAACACCTTTGGTGCATCTGGACACAATACAGTTCTGAAACCAGTGTCCCAACTGCACTGGCTTCAAAGTAAAATTCCAGGAAATTACTGTATTGTCTTTGCCAGACTAAACGTTTCAACTAAACACAAAGGACAAGGAGAGACTCTAGAGGAAAATATTTTTTCGACTGACCTTGCATGTAGAATGGTGGTGGGTAGACATTTCCTGCTTTGAAGGAAGGGTAGCAAGCACTGTCTCGAGTAAAATTCTCCCCTGTTGCTGGTGCAGAAACCTATGGTGCACATAAAAATGTGAAAGCCTTTGGCTTAATGCTTTAAAGTTTAGTCTGAAAGAACTACGGTACAAAACAAGATGCAGGGAAACTATGCAGCAGCCTAAATGAATAACCACACCACTGCAATATTTACTCAGGCCTGAATAAAGATCAGTGGGTATTAAATGCTCAGTCAGTGCTCTTTTGGGACCCACATCAACCATATCAGTCAAAGGTTTGATCATATCAGTCAAACTTTTAAATATTAAATTGTGTATTACTAAGTGCAGTTAACAGATATTTCACTTTTTTAACTATGTGGCCAAAAAGTAGAAGCTGTTATATAAAGGATATAAAAACCTGTTCTTAGCCATGTCCTTCTCAAAATTATTTGAGGCCAAAATCAAGAATTATACTGTATTTGGAAAAAATCTGAACAAATTGAACTAAACTTTTCTTCAGTGGTTTGATTAAACGGGGAAAAGAAGAGGAAAGAGAGGGAGCAAGGAGATGCACTCCTCATTACTAAACCATCTGCCGAATCCTGGACGGCGGCCAACTCCACTGGCAGCTGGGATAGAGCGATGGGGGAGGGAGCGGGAGAAAAGGGAGGGCTGTTGTTTATGGTGGTGAAGGGGGGTAGAGAGGGAGGCTGAGTGAAATGGGGTAGGGTGGGGAAAAAAATAAGGAAATATGGTGTCCAGAGAGGGAGACTGAAAGGAAAAAATGAGGAGGAGGAGTTAAAAAAAGCTTTAAACTCTTGTATGAATCCTCTTCTGGGATTTGATGAGACGACTTGGCAGAGGGAAAGAAATGTGGCCACAAAGCAAAGGCCCCAGAAATAAAACACACTATAAATACATGTTGCAAATGAATGACTTGGTAAATAAGTGGCTTTTCCCTTTTGTTCCTTTTGGACTCTGCTGCTGCAGATGCACAGCTGTAAGACCTGGAAGGCCTGCATCACTGCTATTATACTGCTTTCCAAGGAGAGGCTTTGGATGTCGAACTGAATATAAAAAAGGGCGCAAGACATGAAAATTTGGGGTCTCTTGGAATGAATGCCGCTGCTCAAACATGGTGCAGGGCTGAAGCTTTTCTGGATGTTAGTACTTACTGAGGAGGGCAGGCCAGGGGGCATTTTCCTGATCTTTTTCGGCTGTGACTCTGCAGGGAGTGAGACAAGAAGGAAATTATGTCAGTGTGCTCAGTCAGAATAAAAAAACAGAAACTTACAGAAAAAATGACAACACAATAGGTAATGAGGGCTTTCACAAATGATGTTTCCTTCCTTCCAAATTCCTGCTGAACCAATAAGTGACTACTCATTAATGCTTGTCCATACAGTAATTAGGCTGACGTTATTCAACAATTGTTCCTTTCCGAAACTAGTTGATGTCACTTTCTCTTCAAAGAACAAGTTAGACTTTGCAGACATTTTTTTAAAGGCTTTAACAAGAGAAATAAATGTGTGCACAAATGTCAATTTAAACCAAACTAAAACGGTTTTTATTTTAAGCGAAATCTGTGGTGACCAATCTGTCCTCTGTTCAACACTTTGCTTACCTATGGGGTCCTGTGAGGGTCTCCTGCGTGTGTTGCTTCGCTCATATGATGAATAAAACTGGGAACTGGACTTGACAGTAGATGGAGAAAGGTTATCTGGACTTGACATGGGTATGTCACTGGGCATAAAACCAGGCTAAAGAAAAGTTAAAGAAAAGAGAAGTGAGGCACAAGCTTGTCTGAAACTGGAAAACATGGTTTACACTTTAATGTAATAATTGAAAATTCAGAGGTTTGAATGAAAACAGTTATACAAAAAAGAAAAAAAAACTGATAACTACATTGTGCTGATGTGTAGTTCAACCACTTTCTTATTTTCCCCATGTTCAGAATTTAGGTATAAAATCTTGTTGTAATAACGAATAGTAGCAGTAGTCGGGTGAAAAAACACAGCGCCTGCCAATTATGCTGCAATTCAGTAAACAGCTTTGTGAGCCCTGGACAAACAAACCCACCATGCCAACTAACAGTTTGACAACAAGACAGAGATCTACTCTGGAAGGTAGGACTTCAGAATCTGCAGAAAAACAAAATAATAAACTTTTTTTGTTTTGTTTTGTTTAGAGGTGATAACACAGGTGATGTTACAGAAAACTTATCCAGACAAGTGTAGACAAACAGTCAGTGCCGTGGGGTGAAGAGTTGAATGAAAAGTTTTGTTTCCTGGCTGTTGGGGAACTCTACATGTGCTTATTACTGAAGTTACACACCACAGATTCTTTTGTGAAGGGCTAAGTTCACACTGCAGAAACTAGAGAATTATGCACCTACAGAAAAGAACTACCGTAGTTCACAAACTGACAACAGTAAGACACCACTCACTGAACTGGTTTTGTGCAGGAATATGTCAGAGATGAAGATCTTATTGCCTAAATTATTTACATAATAGTTTTACAGACTTTTACAGCTGGGCGAATCACACTGTTGTAACAGCATAACATAACCGGACTGACTCTCTCCCTTCCCATTAGCATGTTCATGGTATGGAAATACTTTTGACTACAGCATGGCAGGATATGCCTTTCCTCATGAGTGCAAGTTGAACAACATTGTCCACATCTAGACTGAAATATTTAATACCACCGGTATCTGAACTAACCAATGAAGCAGTCTGATTATAGCAAGATAATTTTATTTTTAATTTTAGACACTAGGAATATTTTTTACTGCTCACTTTATAATTATTTCTTCTTTATTTTGGTTTCATGTAAATTGAAAGCTGTGAGCCAAAAAAAAAAATAAAAAAAAAATAACACAATTGCTTAAAAGAAGCTCACATATCTTTGAAATTAATTTACCTGTGTTACAAATGATGGGTATGGTCCTCGTTCAGCCTTCCCTGTCAGCAAAACATACAAAATGTGTTTTAAAAAAAGGTCTTTTAGTCATTATTAAAACAGAGTCTTGTTAATACCCCATTTTCTATCCCATCTGCTATGTCAATATATATTATTTATGGCTGTGGACAGTAAAAATAAAACAAATGGACCCATTATAAATGCTTCTGGGGCAATTGTGCTCAACCCCCGCCACCTCCCCTGACAGTTAAACTGAGAAAAACTGTGGTGCACAGCGATCCCCAGGGAGAGCCTTGTTTGTGCACGAGCACCCTTTACACCCCAACCCCTCCCACGCTGAACACACAAACTGCAACACACAAACAAACCTCCTCCACATCCTCCCTGACTGCTCTGCCCCCTTCATCCTGAATCATGCTAAACTACAACAAAAGTGTCTAACTTGTGAACGGCTGCGCTCTAAAACAAACAACTCATTGTTCTGTTCGTTCACAATGTCCAGTGACATCACAGATCTCCTCTATCGTTTAGCTGAACACAAACGTCCTCGATTCACTTTGGTTTGTACAAAAGTCAGTGTTGTGATGTATTTTGCTTCAACAAGTTTTACTTGAGCTTTCAAACTTACCAATAACCCCTGATCCGAATACTGGGGTAGAGGCCAGGTTCTCTCGCTCACAGTAAAGGTCTTCTGCATAACCCTAGCAGGGAAAAAAACAGCAAAAACATCACTTGTATAATACAGATCAGAACAGCATCATGAGTAGATTGCGATAAATACAAAAACAGATGGTATTTAGAATTTTCATATTGAGACACAGATTAGCTATGTAGTTAAGAAATACTATTTTTAAATGGAGGCCTTTATCTACAGTAAAATAGTTTTTATCCTTTATTGACTTTGATCGACTGAGTCATTCTATTACCTCTCAAGTGGATTATTGTCACTCTCTGTATGTTGGTGTTAGCCAGGCTGGCCTCTCAGTCTGCCGTTAGCTTAGAGTGCTGCAGCTTATCTTTTAACTTGGTCAAATAAGCATGGACACATCTCCCTGGTGCTGGCTTCTCTGTACTGGCTCCCTGTTCATTTTAGAAATGACTTAAAAGTTTTACTGATGACCTAAAAGGCCCTGAATGGGCATGTTCTTGTTATCTGGCCTTCTGTAGTTTTATGTGCCCTATAGGCTCATTTAGCTCCTAAACTGTGGAACCAGCTGCCCCTTCATATCAGACAGGCTTCAACTGGGCAATTTTAAGTACCATTTTAAAACACATTGAAAGTAAAGTCTTCAAGTGCTTTAAGAAAAATTTGTACTCACTGACTTTTATTATATGATAGTTGACTTTTTCTTAATTTTTGTGTTATTTTACATGTTTTGTACTTTTTTGATTGTTTTTATGCTCTCTTATGTTTGTTATTATCTTTTTAGAATGTATTTTTTTGTATCCAACACTTTTGGCCAGTGGCAGTTGTTTTAATTCTGCTGTATAAACAAATTTTATTTGATAAACAGCTAGAAATTAAAGAGGAACTAAACCCAAAATTAACTTTTTTTAGCTGCTACACTCCCTAGAATGTGTGTAAAATGTTGTACAGCACTATGTCTGTGTTAATGTTCATGTTTTTGTGGTATTTGTT
>JARVGQ010001954.1:21604296-21615800 GCA_031762355.1 Hypsolebias martinsi | reverse complement strand
TGAAGAATGTGACTTTTAAGGTAAATGAAGCCTCAACTTGACTGCAGTCTTTTTTTAGTGATTTATTATAAATTTAGTGGACAGTGAGTGAAAAACTTATCATAAGACGCCAAACTAAACTAAAACTAAAGCAAAATTACTTTTATCCACAGTAGAATATATGTTTGTTGCCTTTTAAATTCTTAAATTTTACAAGTTCAGAGAAAAAAAACAAACTATTTTTTTCTTAACAAGAAAGTTTATGCTCAGTAATCCAGGTGTCAAATCTGATAATTCTCAATCAGGTCATCTGGACAGTGTCCAGATGACCTGATTGAGAATTATCATATTTTTTTCTTAATTTGCTCTTAATTTTTATATTTTTTTTAACTGACTGTAGAACTTGACTGCTAACATAAGTTGTTCATATTTTTAGTAAGCAGTTAGCATTAAGATTATAAAAGTCAATTTGGCTAATAAAATACAAACTATATGTAAAGACAAACAAAGAGACAGACTTTAAACATACTTTCTGGTCTTCTTTAAAACTCTCATATTATAACAAACCACTCACAAGTCTCTCTGTTAAGTTCTGAGTGCCAGTGAGTGGTTTAGATATGGGCACAAGATTTTGACCCACTAATTCATTTTCAACCCCAAAATGGTTAACTAGTGTAATAATATTAATAATCTGAATAAGTGGACAAAAATACGCCAGAGATGCAACATGATTATCAGTTAAGGCATGTCATTCTGAAAACACAATTCTCACTCATACTATTGTGTAAAGTAATTTTGAGTGGACTCATTACCTCTGAGCTTGATTTTGCATTCATGAAATGAAAGTATAATAAGGAAATCAGGTAAACAGCTTGGTGTTTTAACAGTGACTACAGGCACCAAATAAGAAGTCAAATGTAGAGCATTTTATCACGCCACCCACTGGTTGTGTGTGAAAAAGGGATATAAATTCAGTGTTCTTTCAATGTTAGAATAAATCATACCCGTCCCTGGTTGAAAGTTGGACTATTCTGTTCTGCTGGTCCCCAAGGACTTTCATCTAGACCTGGAGGACAAAAAACAAAACAAAAAACATTTAGTTGCACATGTTTGGCCCATTAACAAAAAGAACATTGTTATCAGAGATTTATGCCCTTGTTTGGCAAGAAGTGTCTCGCTTGAGAGATTGATGACTTGCTTTGATACAGGTTTTTCAGGCTCCTCAAAGTAACCTCCAATGAAGAGCTTCACTTCAAAGCTCACACAGAGACAACAGAGCGACAGTGCTGTCACATAGTGTGGATATGAGCTGTAGGAAGTTTGAATAATTAACACTCCATGTGAGGCTTCCAGAATCATCCTCGACATTCTTCATTCTCCCACTCCACCCCTAGACATTTTCCATGGCAACAGTCACTCGTAGCCCATTTATTCTCACATGTGGTTTACACCTTTGCTGTACCGTAGACTCAAGGTCTCAACCTCACATGGCTGACATGTGCTATCCCCAGTTGAAGCAGCTTTCAGAAAGATGACCATGTCATGAGGAGCAACTTGTGAAGCAGAATTTTCTGCCTTTACCCTATTTCCCCAATCCCCCTCATGCAGCAACACAGCATCTCTGGGGGAAATCTGAAGCTTAATTGCACTCTGATTTGCATAATTGTGCATATTAACGAGACTGAGTTCTGTGAATATTCATATTTTTGTTTTGTTAACTAATTAAAACTCTTAGGAGAGAAAAGGAGGTAAGCGAGGTGGAGACGGACTAAAATCAAGCCAGGATAAGCAGTAGAACAAAATATGGGTCCAAACTGCTGAAAGCTGCAATATTGCAGTGACAAGTGTGATCTACACAACACCAATGGAATAAGAGATGGAGGAGACATTTTTTATGGCTGCCTATCACTCTTTATATCAGTCAAACATATTAAAAAGAAACACATTCAAGACATGAGCACCCAAATTTTGAAAATAAGAAAAGGCTTCAAATTAGGCTGATGGTCCTCCTTGATCATGTGAGCAGCTGGTTTTGGCTGTCAGCAGCAAACTGGTTGATCCACTATGAGAAGATGCCATTTATAAGACTGAGCTGAATACAGCTCCTCAGACTGAAGAAGTTTTTTTTTTTTTTTAATACAGGTAGTCTCATTGAGCCACAAGAACTCATTTTTAAGAGAGACCTGTTTTAGGAAGATGATGGGGGCCCAGAGTGGGGCGAATGAGGGTGGAGGCAAGTGTGGGTGTTTCACTTATTTCCACCCACATTTTTTGATGTTGTTGGTACCAGGGCTTGAACCTGCGATCTTCCGATCACAGACCTACCATCTCTAACCTCTGCGCCACCACTCCCGTAAGTCTTTCGGATGAAAGACGAAACGTTTCTACTTTTTTGTTTGTTTTGTTTTTTGAATGTCCAGAGGACCAGACTTAACTTTTTTAGATTTTCCTACCTGGATTACTGAGCATGCATCAGGATGCTTCAAATTAGTGTTTGTAAAATAAGAACTGCATTAAATCATGCAAGGAAAGGAGGAGTAAAATAAACTTGATACCCTCGCTAACATTTGCTGAAATGACCAAAATGCTGTGGTATCTATAGTGAATCTTTACAACTTCAGTATTTATTGGTGTGTCTAAAGTTGATCAACTTTGATGCTTTAACTCGATCATTTTACAAAATGCCTGAACATGATCAAAGCTAACGTTCAGCTATATTCAATGAATGACAGACAAAGCCACTCCAAACAGAGTGATAGGTGCAAGCAGGATACCAACAAATGACTGAGAAGTTGTGTAACTCATGAACTGACAGTTAACTTGTTTTAACCATAGACTTTACATAAAAAGAGACTTAGCCAGAAGAGGAAATAATGTGCAGAAAATGAATCTGACAGCCAACCGAAAAAGTTGGCACTTTCACAGCACATTTAACACTTACCCTCCACTCAGTTACCAATCTCTTAATGAAGCATAGATTTAAGAATTTACATAAACCATACATATATCCATCCATTATCTTTACCAGCTTCTACATTTTCCACAGAAAATAAAAATACATGTCCATACAGTAATCATAAAACCCAGTGAACAAAATTAATCAGCATTGTTTTCCAACATTTTAACTACTGGATATGAATTATGAAAATCTCATGAAAAATGTAAGTTACACTCATAAATAAAACAGGTCATACTACTGATGTTGCTAAATTCATAGTTACAAAGGGTAGAAATTACTATTAACAGTACTATTAAAAAAAAGTTTCAAACAGAACCTGAATCACCAACTAAATATTGTTGTCACAATGAGGTATGCTAAAACTATGAGCAGTGCAATATACAGACATACTGTAAGAACTGGAAGAACATGAGGAAAAGAGTGAGTAAGGATGAATTCTCTTGAGAACCCGAACACATTTCCCCTCCCAGCATGCAACGCCCCTTTAAGGTTAGCCAGTCTATAATTACACAAAAAGAGATATCAGAAACAGACAGACTGCCTGAGTCAGTGGCTTCATGAGCAAAACCCAGGCAGATATATTCACCAAACTTGCAGACATGGCTTGTTTTTTACAGGAATACTGCCCCAGGCCAGCTATAACTGAGCATGTTTGTCTGCACACTTTCTTCCTTCCCTTAGAAAAGTGAGTCACACAGACACAAAGCATAAAGCCAGATAAAATCTCATGAGTCAACATTGTTAATGAAATACTGAACAATATACAATAGCACAGACCTGGAGTTTTAAACATGTTAGTCACTGCTGTTGTTGTGTTAACACAATCTTTACATTAACTCAGTAACCCTTAAATCTTATCAAGTTTTTAACAGTCTTCTACTACTAAGTAAGAATGTGTAGGATATTTAAAAATGCACATAAGGCATTCCAACTATAAACTGCATCTAATGTATCAAAAACACTTTTAGTCTCATACATTTGCTTGAAAAAGTTTAACCTTATGCAACTGTATATGCCCTTCTTCTGCATTTATTTCTGTACAGTTCTACAAATACATTTTTGGGCTCTCAGTTTCTAATGACCAAAAAATTGAAAGTGCAGAGAGGAGAAAAAAAAAAACAATCAAAAAGGGCCAACAAACACAAGACCAGAGCTGAAATCTTAACAGGAGCTATGTTTACATGGACATAGCTCAATCAGGGAGTGCAGTAACGTCTCCACCATCATTAAAACCTGTCGCATGTCCATTTAGGGCGCTCAGCTTTGTTTACGTTCATCCTGGAAGTAAACCGGAAATAGAACTTCTTCTTCTGTTGTTTTTTTTTAAAGGAGAGTTTACCACTCTGTGCATGTCAGTACTTCTGTTCAGAACAAAGCCCGCTGCATGTTAACGCTTGTCGTGAACTGATTGTGCCCATGTAAACAATACATGGAATTATTTAATCTGAAAACATTTCAATCCAGTCAAAGAATTTTGCGCATGTAAACATAAAGTAGCTAGTGATTCCCCTCAGTCACACATTTAATCTTCACATACCGGTACGTAAACCACACTAGAAAAAAGGTACCGGTATTTGACCGACTCTATAAGAAAACCACAAAGCAGCTGCTGAAGGAGCACATCTGGACAAAATGAAAAGCAGTGAAAGGCTTTTTGTGACATCGAATCTTAAAGTAAAAAAAAAAGAAAGAAAAAAAAAAACCTTTTTTTTAACCTATCTTCAATGAAATCAAATTTGTCAAAAAGTACTACTTTAAAATTACTCCAATTTTTCCTGTATTTCCTGTGTGCATGTAAGCATGTTGAATGTTCCTTAAACACCTTTTAAGTCTTCACTCTGGGCATCAAGCTGTAAAGCTTCTTCTAGCCAGTGGATAAAAACGTGCTGAGGATTTCTTCTGCTCTACCTACTGCTAATGATGCTTACTTAAGTCATGCAAGATGTTTAATTGCCTTCTATTCCTCCAACAAAATGTTGCAACAAAAGAAATAACCACTGAAAAGACAGAGCCTTTCACAACAGCCCTTTTTATCAAAACATGACTTGATGCATATTCAGGCAAAAGAAAACATTCTGAAAACAAACTTGTTCAGAACAGTAAATACAGTATCAGGAAAGAGGCCGATTTTTAGGCATATATTTGCACTTTGGAAATCCCCCTATGAGGGTCTTGCTTGGGGTTATGGTTACGAGGGTTATGGTCACTGGGAAGTCCTACTGAAAAACAAAATTCTCTAAACTTTTTCTCTGGTGGCTCTTGCACCATAGATAGGAAGCTTACATTATATAACAATCAGCCAAAGATGATGAGTCAAAGTCATGTCCTATTTTTTCTGTCACAAGCTTCATAGTGATTGAATTTTGAAAGACAAAGATTTGTTAAGTGTTTACTACAGTGTAACATATTATGGTTATTATTATGGTACCTGTTATGATACCAATGGATTTATTTTCTAGTGAAATAAAGGTTTAAATAAAAAAATATATATTAGTACCAATGTTTACTCACACCCACACCCCCCACACACACTCAAGTTTTCTTTCCTAAATATTGGTTTAGGTGCAGTTACATCACAAAATCTTTCCCTCGTTTTGGTAAAGTTCCCAGTATGAGGTGTGAGCTAAGACAAACTTGATGAAAGGAGTTTTATGAATAACCATCAATAGATCTCCTGAAGCACACACATTCACAAAATGAGGGATGACTTCCACCAAATGTTCTGAGAACTATAAAAATGTTTCTTTTGCAAAAACACCTCATGAGTATTCAAAAACATTCAATACAAAAACACCTCATAAGTAGCCATTAGATCGACAAGGTCTATGTTTCTTGGGCAACACGGCGGCACATGCAGGTTTGGTTTCTCAGTTTTTTTGTGTGGAGTTTGTATATTCTCCCAGTGGACATGTGGGTTTTCTCAAGGTACTCTGGTTTCCTCCCACTGACCAAAAACATGCATGTTAGGTTAATTGGTTACTCTAAAGTGTCCCTAGGTGTGAGTGTGAATGGTTGTTTGTCTCATTTGTCTCTTGTACAATGACTGCTGGATATGGGCACCAACTCGCTGTGGTATGGAAAAGCGGGTACAGAAAATGGATGGATGGATATGGATGTATAGATGTTTCTAATGTAAATGTGCACTTTACCCCTATACAGTAAATGAAAAAAACTAGGGATGCAGGATATTATCGGCATGGTATCAGTCGATATTAGCGTTAAATATTGGACATCGGCCATTACATCAAAATAACTCACCGATATAAAAGACGCTATTGTTGTATGACAACCCAGTGACAAGAATGCCTGCAGTGCAAGCACAGTGTGATGACATCACGTGCGCCTACCTGATCTCACAGTGGAGAGGAAAATTCAAAATGTCGGCGGTGTGGTATTTTTTTTTCGTTGGTGAGGATGTCAGATTCAGATGATTTTTGGACTATGTTGAGCCTCGCTACATCATCTCAAATGGGATATGTTTTTCCGACGTAACCTTACCTGAGTTACAAGCCATCATTTCTGACGTCATTGAGAAGCTAATAGCCAATACCGCAGACATTTGGACAACGTGTCAAAGGTGACTAATGCTAATAAATAATATTTAAGACTTTTCTTTTAATATAAGTTAAAGCTGCACATGGCTGTTACTAAATATGTTACCAGCTCTTACAGTTGTTACACAATTTTTGTAGCAAGCCTAAATAAGAGGGCTATGTTCTGACAAAGGAAAGTACTTTATATAAAATATCAGTATCAGTCAAATAAGTTTTAACATATCGGCATATTAGATATTGGCCAAAAATCCAATATTGAGCATCCCTAAGGAAAAAAAACAAACAAAAACCTGGCTTTCTTTTCATTAGATGAAATGGATCCCCCCATGCCCCACCCAGCAAATGACCGTCCAATCTTTCATCTTTTCACTGCACATAGTCTTTGTTTCTGTTGCTCGGTGACAGATTTAATGCCCTTCTATAAATCAAAGGGCAGCAGAAAAATGTCATGAACATGCAGTAATTTACTAATGTCTGTGAAACAATAGTCTTACATATGAATATGAAACACTATAAAATAATTTAAAAAAATTAATCCTGGGTATGCCAAGGATGTTTAATTTATACTAAGCTACATGCATATGTTATGAGTTGGGCTTATAAACCTGATGATGAAAATGGAAATCAGATGTTGCAGAAAGTAAAAGCAGGAAAATTAGTTATGAGGTAGAAAAGAACAAGGGTGCAAGACTGCAGGACAAGGGAATGCATGTAGGAGATTAAAAGGTCATCTCCCACCAACCCCCACGTTTTGCCTTTGTCCTTATGTGACTGAATGGAGACAGTTGGAAAGGTGAGGGAAGGGACACCTGTGTGGCCAAGATGAGGAAGTTTAGTGATGATGACATCTGATCTACCGTACATATTGGAAATATTTTCTGAAGTTTACAACAGTAAACTGTGGCGTGATTTTAATTACAAGGTAAAGAAAACAGGAACAATTACTTTGTATTTTCTGTTACAATAAATTACAAAACAGAGAATGAAAATGGGGTAGTGAAAGTAGAAAAAAAGCCCAAACTGATTATTTTAAGAAATTCACTAAGGAGTACAGTTTAACAAAACAATACCTATGGGTGAAATAGGGAAACTTTTTTGTCCCTTACCAGAACCTCCAAACTGACTGCTTGCGAGAGTAGTCGGCCCATTCTTACCATTTGAAACTGGGGGCTCAAACATCTGAAACGAGAGTAAGAAACCTGTAAAATCACTGTGGAAGCTGATAAAATATGAAATGTCGCATTTTAATTTATGCAGAAGAATCAGATGGCAACTCAAAAAATCGTATCCTCTGCAGCCAACAATTACAACAAACCTTAAGTATAAAATTGTTGTTTTTCTTTCAATTCCTGCCCTTCTGTAGTGGTAACCATAGTGACTGCAAATGAACTCGCATTAGCAATTGTTTTACACCAAATGCCATTCCTGGGCTCAAACCTGCAGCCTCAGGAAACAAAACCGTTACCAAGCTATTGCAGCCCCCGAACATGAAGTATAAAGTATTATTAAAAACTGAAATGGCTACAGATAAACAAGTTTAAACCTTCAAATCCTCGCTGACAGTGAAAGCAGTGGTTCAGTCTCGTCTTCAAAGGTTTAAGTAAACATTTGTCAATTACCACTCAATTTACGTTTGACATGGACGGGCACTCTTTAGAGAAATCTTACCGCAGTAAAATCCAGCAAGTCGCTGAGCTCCTTATCATTTTCTGCTGTAGCCATTCTCTGCTGCTATTCGCCGTTCAGTCTCAGCAGCAGCCTACAAGCTTAAATAAGGAGAACATAAGTTTATTCAGTCTGACTAGTAAGTTAGTAACAGTTTTGTTTATGTCTAAAATATATAACATAGTGAACAAACATTGTTATATTATTTTAAGGTGTAAACAAAGCAACTGCCTATTTGCACATTTTCAATTCATATTTATGATAATTTTTAAAATGAAGTACTTTGACAGTACTTTTTAGTTTACATATAATGTATATTTGTTTTACTCAGTGGGCAATAAATCAAAATAACAGTGAAAAAGTCAGTTCAACAGGATGGTGTGAGGGGACAAGTATAACTAACACAGCTATTAAAGGCCAAGTCATCATTTCTGTTAACCTACAAAAGATGGCGCATCCACTTATACAGCAATTTACAGTACAAGTTGCTTTGTAAAGCTAGAAGCCTGCACTAGAAATAAACTGATTAATCAGTAGTTCGATAACAGCTGATACAGGCCACTCTTTTAAAAAAGCTATCAGCTATGCCTGTATATACTTACCTAATTACCAAATAAATAAATGAGGAGGCACCAGCAGCTGCTACAACCAACTCACTGTAAAAATGTTTCTATATATTTTAGTGTATAAATTCTTCTGACAGTTGGTAAATGTCTGTTTAAGTAAAGAAATTATTTGTCATGCATGCTCAATAATCCAGGAGGAAAAATCTAACAAGGTTAAGTCAGGTCATCAGGTCAGGTTAAGTCAGTCAGAGGTGGTGGGGGAGTGGTGGCGCAGAGGTTAGACAGGGTGGGCCTGTGATAGGAGGGTCACCGGTCAACTCCCTGGACTGACAAGATCAAAATGTGGGTGGAAAAGGTGAAACACCCACACCTGCCTCCACCCTCATTAGCCCATGAGCAAGGTCCTTAACACCCCAGCTGATCCTAAAGGAGCCTAGATGGCAGCCCACTGCTTCAGATGTGTGTGCTCATATGTGCAATGGGAAAAATACAGAGAATTAACTTCCCCGTCTGGGATCAATAGAGTACAATAAAAGAAAAAAGAATTCAACCAGATAATCTGACTTAACCTTGTAAGAAGAATAAATTATTATTATTATTATAAGAATAAATTATTATTATTATACTTTAATAAATGGAAAATACACATCAACCCACCAAAACATGAGTGTTATGCACTGATTTCTCAAGATTAGCCATAGCCATGTCATCAGTCACCACACGTCACATTAGGGCAAATACTGACACCTGAATGGCAAAAAAGGAATATTCTGTTGTGAAATAACCACAAATGTACTAAAGGAAATTGAAAATATAAGCATGTTCTTGTGGCCAATCCTTTTATTGTTGAAAAAATTTGTCAATTAGTGCACAATACATTACAAAGCCTCTTTTATGGTCTATGCTCAAAAAGGTTAATGTACTTCATAACTACAGCAGTTTGTGGACAATGCATATGGCCAAAGTTTTTAGGGAATTTTCTCATATAGATGTTCAACTAATTTATGAAACCTTAAAAATCAGGCAGTAGAATGTATTATTTTCTTCTTAGTTTCAAGCTGCATGATTTGACTTTATTTTGTGTTTAAATAACTTTAGAAAGGTTTAACTGGGCTCAGTCCCTTTAAAAGACATGCACAGTTGAACTGTTAATTAATTTTTGAAAAAAAAATAAAAATAAAAAAATGGTTTAGTTTCTCTTTTAATAGTTAATGATGTGGTTGCTTATCTCATTTGTCTCTATGTGGCTCTGTGATGGACTTGCGACCTGTCCAGGGTGTACCCCGCCCCTCGCACAGTGATTGCTGGACATGGACACACCAGCGACCCCGTGACCCAAAATGGAAGAAGCGGGTAAAAGATAATAGATGGATGGATAGTTAATGCTGTGTAATAAAGAACAAATATTTCTCCTTGTTATACTTTTTTAAATTTTACTATGTAACTGAATAAGCAATAGAAAACCTACAGTAAATTAACAAATTACCCACCCAATACCTGTAGTTTCACACACAGCTGTTTTTTTTTTTTTTTTTCAAACATCTTTTATCTAACTAATTGGTCAAACTACAAAGTCATGAAAAACACAGCCAGTTCTAAAAGTAGCCCACATCTAACTAAAGGTTCAGCCACAGGCCATGCTGCATTTGATTTAAGACCTGGACTCAAGATTGCTTCCCCCACCTGAAAAACCATTTGGCTCAAGCAAATATTTGTACCAAAGGTCACAGACGGACAAGAGATGCTGAACTCAACCAAACCATGTCTGATCAGTTAACATCTAAACAAAAAAAAACTCCTTAAAAACTACAAATTCTATAGCAGATGAACACAATGCTGTGTCATTAAAACAAACAAACAAACAAACAAACAAAAAAACTGCAGTGAATGACAACTGGGGGGATGCAGGATGGTGATGAATAAACTCGGAATTATTTCAGACTGTAGTTTTGGAGAGAGAAAAAAAGAATAAGTCTGATAGCAAATTTCCTTTATTAGTCACAGTCATACATGCTGACCTTGAAATGTGGGATCACCATATTAACATCCTGGCACCTCAATTCAATCTGTAGTATCTGAGAAACAGAATAATATCTCTTTAGAGATGAGTGTTTGCAAATAGCAAATTAGCAATCAAGAGGTAGTAAATAATCTGTAATTTGAAATGCTATAAACTAACAGAACTTTGACTGCCAATATCATCAGTCATGTTTTAGGTTACTGCTATTTTGTGAGTTATCTAGTTGTGCCTGACTTTGAATGGAGAACAAGTATCACAACTTGAAATAAGCATATACAGTAGTTATTTTAAAATAAACAGTTAAATGTAGTAGTAGATTTATGACTCATTGCCTCAAGTTGGTCCAGATGTTATAGAGGTGAATACAAGGCTACCGCCTGGAAATCTCATAGAGGATTTGCTTTGAGTCTATAATAAATAGGATGTCATATATACTTACTTTTGTGTGACAATTACAACATTGAGCCCCCATTTTAATACACATTTTTAATTGCAACAGACACGTTTGTACGCTGTTGACATCCATTTTCAATAAAGCAATGTCAAGAATTTATGAAGAGCAGAAATACTAAAAGAATCCAGCATTGTTCAGTCAGGTCATCTGTACGGTTTCTTTTTTTTTTTTTTTTTGTACGGTTTCTTTTGTTGTTGTTGTTGTTGAGACATTTTGTCCTTCATCCAAAAGACTTCATCAGTCCGAGGAGGCAAAACAAACTTCAACGTTGCAAAAAAAAAAAAAAAAAAAAAAAAAAAAAAACAGA
>JARVGQ010001954.1:21585955-21604196 GCA_031762355.1 Hypsolebias martinsi | reverse complement strand
ACACACACACACACACACACACACACACACACACACACACACACACACACACACACACACACACACACACACTTCAGAGGAAGTCTCTTGGAAAAACAGGAAGTTAGATCAAACCCTTGAAAAAAAAAAAACCCACAGAGCAGAACTCTGGAAAAAAGTAGGGAAGGAAGTGCCCCTACACACCTTTCTGTTTGTGAGTCTTACCTTGACTCCTTCTATCCTAAAGCCCAGAGTAGCTGTTGAGCTTATGGTCTCTCTCCACTGCATGTATCTGGGTTTGGTCACTGCCTTCTTGTCGTTCTCCTCTGTTGTAGGTGCTTCCGGGTCGACCTCGACCATTTTCTGGAACATGTCGGGTCTCGGAGAAGGCTTCTTCCGAGCCTTGGTCAGCTCTTCCTCTAGGTAGGTCCTGAAACAAGGGAGAAGCACAGTTGGTGGGCCGTGGAGCAGAGAAAGCAGAGTAGATGTGAGACGTGATGAGTGGGAGGAACAGAGAGGGTTAAAGAAAGAAGAGGAAGGTGCTAATATTCTGAAATTTGTTTCTGAACAGCAAATTTACAAATGGGATTTATTTTTTCCTGCAATGTCAGTTCTTTTTGTTATAATGTACTTTGCAAAGATGTGTCAGGATTATTCAAAAAGAGGTCTGTTCAGCCAGGGGAACAGTGAGACAATTACCTACAAAGATTCAAACAAACCCAGAGTCAAGATGAAGCTTCTTGGAAGGACAGAGCATCCAAATATTAGTTAAAAGAGCCTCAGCAGCTGACCTACAGAAGCAACTTTGGCCACATGTTGAAACAGAATAAAACTATTTAAAAACCATTAAGTCCAGCATCTTGAAGCAAAGTAAAAATGAGTACAGGTACACAGTGTCATGTGTTCCCTCACCTTACGCCCATCTTACAGTCCATCACACATGGGGAGTCAAACTCAGCCAGCAGATCCTCCATCTGGTTGTATTTCTGGCCATCCTTCTCTATGTCTCCATGGTAACCAGGGACGTACGGACGAAGCACATCGTTCATCAGCAGGGACAAGCAGCGCTGCTCGCATTCACAGTGTTTCTAAAAGACAGAGTTGACAAAAGGATATCTGAAGCTGTTGGACACTCACATTCTGTTGTAAAAAAGGAAGAAGTTCTTAAAGATGGAATAGTCCAAAGTAAACTGGCGCGACGTCACCTTCAGGAAAGAGGGACTTACTTTTAATATACGGCCGTTTGCTCCCGCCTTGAAACTCCCTGTAGAAAATGGTACATAAAAATAAACAACAGTTTCACTGTGAATCAACAACAGAAAGAGTTTGAAGTATGCTGGCTTTGGTTTGCTGGATTGAGTTCCGTTAAGATTAACAGATGTGATTTATGGCAGCTTCACGCAAGTTGACAAAGGAAAAAAAGCTGTAGTCTAATTTTTTGTTGTTGCTAAACCTTAAAGCTTTACATCTGATGTTCAGTGGAAAGATTTGTCAGTTAATATCTTACCTGTTGCAGATACTTCTTTGATCATCAGGTTAATTCTGACTGTCTGATAGGGGCTTGTTTGAAAGCAGATTTCTTCTAATGCGGTCCATGCAAATTATATTTTATAAACCTCTACACCACCATCCATTCCACATTCGACAGGTATTCCAGATTAAATATGCTACAGATAATTGCTACTGTTGCTGTTTGAGCTTGAAAAGGCACAACTCCATGTAAATAACTATGTAATGAGAAATTGTATGTGAAGTAAATAAAGGTTTACAAAACGATCACACAAACTGTTGGGAATTTTTAAAAGATTTTAGATTTAAGATGACAGTGATCCTCTTTAGCTCGTCAATCTGCTCAGAAATAAACTATTTCTCAAAACTGATATCAACCAAAAGAGCTACTGTAGCTGCAACAGGCAAGATGTTAATTATTCACAACCTTCCCACAGAACCTCCTTTCAAAAAAATCCAAATGATCCTTTTCAGCCTGAATGATTCAAGTAGGTGCTGCTGAATGTTTTTTAATCCAAAACCTTCCCCTAACCCAAGAGGACCGTAATCTCAAAGCTGCAGCTCCAACAAAGACAGACGTTTTCAGAACAAAACTCATCATGTGTGTTTGAGTATAAACACATGTAGGAGGAAAACGGTTAGTTGATGGTGTGAGTTAGTGAGTAAAATTATTCATTTATTCATTTATTCATTTATTCAAACTTTATTTATACAGGTTAGCCTCACTGAGTCATGAGGACTCATTTACAAGATAGACCTGTTTTAGATAGATAACATATAAAGTACTTGTTTAACTCTGGTGTCTCACACTGTTAACTCAGAACAGAGACTGATAATATGACTAAGCTGGACTACAGAGATGAACTTCAATCCTGATTTACAGAACTTGTCAGCTTTAAACCTTCTGTGAGGAAAGTCCAAGCTCTTATGATGCATGTTCTGCTCTGTGTTCACACACCTGCATGTCCCGCCAGCTGAATCCAGGGATATTTCTTCTTGAAGGACATGATGCAGTGGGACCACTGGACCATGGTTTTTATCTTCTTCCATGACTTGTGCTGCACACACACACACATACACACAGAGGTTACACCTCGCATCGAAGCTTTCCCACGAGAAACACAAATCAGAACGTTTGTTTAAATGCAAAAGACCTTCAGAAGGATGGACTCTGGAGTGGTGGTGCACTGTTCCACTGTGCAACCACACCTCCACAAACACGACTGTAACAGAACTATCAGCCTGACAACATTACTGGCAGACTTCGAACAAGTCAAGTGGACTAAGAAGTTAAAATACAACTTTTAAGTAAACATGGTGGAATGTGCCTTAAAGTATAACACAAGTGATGACTGAAAACCCAACTGAACTCCCATCTGTTAACAACAGAGAAGCCTTCCTCATGAACTGAAAACAAACATCCACTCTTTCTTGCTGTTTCTCTTCATAGCTTCACATTGACGTTTCACAACTCCATCAGCAGGGATGAACTTCTGCATGTCTGATGGAGTAGAAATCATCTTTAAAGTCGCTTATTTCAAACAAGTGTACCTATGATATTCCAGCTAAATTTATATTTTTACATTTAAGCTCAGTGTACAGGTCCAGCGTCACTCTGAATTAGGCTTAGGAGGTTAGAGTACAAAATATATTTAATATTAAACAAAAATGTATATTTTTATAATTTCAAAAAGACCAAAATGAGGACAGAAAAATGTCACACTCTAGATAAAAGTGGAAAAATCACAAACACTGAGGGGACCATGCTTAAATTTTACTCGAGTACTGACTGCAATAAAAAACAAGAACAGATTTAACAAGAAGTTTGGACGTCACCAAACCTGTCATTGGTTTTAGCACATATTTTTAATCAAAGTTCATGCTCAATAATCCAGATTAAAAACAAAAACAAAGTCAGGTCATCTGGACGGTTTCTTTTGTTGTTGAAATGTTTCATCCTTTATCCAAAGGACTTCATCAGTCCAAGGAGCCACAACAAACTCAGTCCCTGCGTGGCTTACTCACATAGTGGGCCAACCAGTGTTATGGTGATAAGTCCAGAGGACCTGACTTAACTTTTTTTTTTTTTTTAACCTGGATTACTGAGCATGAACTTTGATGTTTTGAACCACTGGATATGGCTACCTCAAAGGAGTCGATGGGGGGAGAGGATGGGCCCCAGAAACCATCTTATCACCAGCAACCTGGTTCATCCAACATTGGAGTGTGCTGCTTGCGGAACAAAGTTTGTTGTGGCTCCTTGGACTGATGAAATTCTTTGGTTGAAAGCCAAAACATCTCAACAACAACAAAAAAAGAAATTGTTCAGATGACTTGACTGAACTTTGTTGGATTTTTATTTTACCTGAATTATTTAGCATTAACTTAGAAAAGAATATGACTAATGTCCCATTCTGAAACAGACAATATGCACTACTGTACATTAAATATAACGAATGGGAGCCTAAAAATAGGGGTGCAGCAGCTAGTTGAGAAATGTACTGTCAAATAATCTGGATATTTCTGCCTGTCGGTGAGCTGAGGTCAAAATGGGGGATACGTTCAGCCCCTTTTAACAAATGGAAGTTAACTTGAGCACCCCTACCTTTTTTATGGCTGGCTAATTAGAAAAAGGTTAACAGAACCGGTGGAAACTCATCCTCATCGTTCCTGTCTGGAGTTCATCAGGAGGCAGAGTTTAAATGGCTAAAACACTGCGGGACATTTAGACGGCTTTAACAAAAACCTGTTGCCTGCCTCTCTGTCATATACGTCGAGCAGACGCCGGTGAACAAAGACTCGGGCCAACCAAAGTTGAGTCGAGTGCTAAAAACACAAAAACAAAACAACCAAAAAAAAAAAAAAAAAAGGCCTTCAAACATTTTGTGAAATTTTCTTCTCGTGAGGCTGCGCGCGACGGTTAACGGTAACTGTGTCGAAGGCGAAAAAAAAAGGGGATAAATTAACCTTAAACGATATAAAAGTTATGATTTTGTATAAAATATTATAACTAGTGCGGATTACAGTGACTTATCGTCGCGACACGAGTTAGATGAGTGTATTTTCAGCCTGTTTATGATGCGAAAGATAGCATTAGCAGTAATGTTGAGAAGACAGCAGGGGCTAACTAGTATGCTAATGTTCGGTAACGTTATAGCCCACAGGAGTGAACAAAGACGTCTTCTCCATCAGACAAACTGCTAATGATGGGGAATAACACAAGAGGCCGAAGAGACAAAAATCCAAGACCCCGCTTTTCCCGGCTGAAGCCGCACAACTTGACCGCTGCGCTTAAAACTTTGTTATTACCTCCCCGGTACCAATGTAACTAATAGCTCCTGCTTCAGACTTATGCGTCTTTTATGAATTAGTCCACGTCACGTTTACCTGGGTTTGAATGTAGCATCCAGCGGGGATAAGTGAACCGCAGCAGACGAGACGAAACAAAGTTATGGATAAGGATCCTGCTCCCGTGCTCCGAACTTGATGAAGAGGAGGAAAGACTGTATTAAACCACTCCGCCGTCGCCACGTTTTGTTGTCTTCGCTACGAAGCTGAAAAACACGTGTTCCACAGAAACCATAACTTTCTGCTACTATGTTTCCTTTCAGTTAGAGAAACTGTAATCATTTCATTTTCCAAGCGGACATTTTCACAGCCTCCTCCTCAACGTCGGTTCAGTTCCAAAGGAATATCACTGCGCGCAGCTCAGCCTGCGGGAGGACAAGGACGCTCTATTAAACGGTGTCCAATTTCAACTGGAAAAAAAAAAAAAAAAAAAAAACAGCAAACGAGGCAGATCTCAATCACCTCTATGTATATGTAGCGATTAACACCAGAGACGAAAAATGTTAATGTTCTGAAGCTTCGAACGAAACACAAAATACAGTATTCCAACAATTAACGGGGATCTACGTTGACTCGCGGATGAAGACAGCAGAAGACTAGCAGAGATGAAACAATAATGTCGGAGTGGAGGGAGAGCCAATTATATGCCAGGAATATTTGATTGACGTCTACAACACCCAATCATGTAGCAGCATTGCCCTCTAGGGCCATCTCTATTTTCTGGTGCTTTAATCTTGTTCTCGGTGACTGTTACAAAAACATGAACACACGTCCACGAGTGACGAGTAAGAAAAAAGTCAGACCTCAGGAACGCCAAACAAAATAGGATTATTAAAAAGTTTTGTCTTGTCATGTGACTGAGTTCATGGCTTAAGCAATTAATTTAACCGTGACCTTGCAATTACAGACATTAAAAGTTTATATTTTTTATTAAAATGAAGGACATACATAATTAGTTAAAATGTGCATGTCTGTCAGATAGTTTAATATATAACAAATAATAGATAACTTTGCTGGCACTCCCACTTGCACTTGCATTTGTCTGTTAGCAAAAATATCTCATGAACTTGGAATGGAGGGGTTTTCTTGGACCTCTCAGGAGGTAAACATTGGATGCAGATCAACAACTGATTTGCTTTTGAAGTCAAGCTGTTGCAAAAGCTGCAAGAAATAAAAAAAGAATAAGATTTATGTTTTTGTTTATAGGGTTCAAAACTTCTACCCGTGTAGCTACAGTTTACCAAAAATAACCATGTGGTTTTCATTCAACCTTTATTTAGGCAGGTTAATCCCATTGAGCCGCAAGGACTCATTTACAAGAGAGACCTGGTTGCGTGTTAGAATAAAAAGCCTTAATGTAAAGAAAACTCAAAACAAATATGGGCATCCTGTATACAGGATGCCCATATTTGTTTTGAGTCTTTCTTAAGAAAACCTCAACTCTTTTGGGGGGGATAAAAACCAAAGTGACATCTGTGCTGGCCTTTACGAGAAAATGCAGCCATCCACTTTGTGGTTCACAGCATGCACACATGCACAGCATATGTTTTTGCACAAATGCAACTCAAGGACACCTGTATGTGATTACCAAAACTGGTTTATCATGTGATTGTTTCACAACTAAATTATCACCTTGCTTTGCTTTATAAGGTCTGATTTTAAGTAGACTTGTTTTGTACTTGCTTTTGAAGAACACGTCTTTTTTTGTTTTTTTCCTTGACGTATAAAAAGTACAACAGAACAGACCATCTTAGACTGAAAGAACAAAGACTGCTCAGCTCAAGAGGTTTGCAACAGAAGCGTTCAGTCAGCGTGAGCATCAACCTCATTATGACAAAACTAGTTTCGTGTCACAGATTTAGTGTGATGCTCCAACTGCACACCTGGGGAAAGGTGGTGCATCTTTGTGCATGGAAATGATCGTATCGCTGCTCTATGCAAAAACATCAAAGATAGTTTGGTTTGTTGCCTTTTCAAAAGTAGGACAAACAAGACAGTAGGGAAAACAACAAGATGCATGGCAAAGTGCACGACATAAAACATATCTATATAGAGAGTGGAACTCCATTTGCCTAACCCCAAAGTGTGTACCCTCCTTTCCACCCACTCTTTCCTGGGCGCGCTCCTCTTAACACAAGCTCAGTACTGTATAAGGCTTTGTAAATGGGTTACCCCCATGCAGCCACCCACGCATCAGGTAAAGTATCAAAACCTGGGGCATCCTGTTATGACTTCTGGTTTCCTGTTTCCTGTAAAAAATACACCCCCCCCCCCCCCCCCTCCTCCAAGCTCTCATTCTCTCACACACAAACACACTTCACACTCCACAAGCCGTCAAATAAACAGAGCAGGGCAGGGAACAGCACCCCCATTGTGTTTTAGTCACAATATCAAAGTTCTTGCTCAATAATCCAAGTAAAAAAATCCAACAAAGTTAAGTCAGGTCATTTGGACTGTTTCTTCTTCTTGTTGTTGTTATTGTTGTTGAGATGTTTCGTCCTTCATCCAAAGGACTTCATCAGTCCAACTTAGTCCCACATGCAGCACACCCACAGTGGACCAATGAATATGCTGGTGATAAGATGATTTCTGGGACCTGCCCTCTTCCCCATCAACTTCTCTGAGTCAGCCATAGCCAAATGGTTCAAAACATCAAAGTTCAGGTATAAAATCCAACAAAGTTCAGGCAGGTCATCTAGACTGTGTCTTTTTTTTTTTTTTTTTTTTGCTTATATTTTTTACCCCGATTACTGAGCATGAACTTTGATGTTTTGATCCACTTTGGCTATGGCTGCCTCAGAGGAGTCGACGAGAAAGAAGGCGGACTCCAGAAATTGTCTTATAACCAGCAAACTAGTTGGTCCACTGTGGGTGTGCTGCATGTTGTGGAGTGTGTTGTGGCTCCTCGGACTGACGAAGTCCTTTGGATGAAGGATGAATGACCTGACCGAACTTTGTTGGGTTTTAGTCAAAATGTTTGCACTCGTTTTTGATGACGTTTGTCTTATTTTCTAGTCCAAAATAATTCTAACTCCTTTATAAACTGAATTTGTCCAAAAAAGTAAGTCTGTCATGGTAAAACTTGCAGTAATTGTTGAAACTCGTAAAATTAAAGCCTGCAACATTGTTAAGAAGTCACATGACATGAACAGCAGCTGCTTCATCACATTTGTCACGTTTAATATGTTTTTATTTCATGTATGCATATACTTAACATGCCAAAGAGGAAGACATACATGTGTCTAGGGACCATTTAAACAGCATAAACAACATTGTGCATGTGTATGAACCGTAGATCCCTGTTTGTGTCCCCCACACCCCTCAAAAAATAGCAGTGACACACAGCACGCTGCTACTTTACATCCCCCACCATGATACCTGAGCATCTATCGCAACAGGGGTCAGCCACATCACTCTTAATGAGCAGAAATCTTTCAGCCTTCCTGCAGAGGCTGCCATTCAAAAATTTCAGTGATAACGATAATGTGAGTGGTTCATCTGTGGGCACAAACTACCACTCTGATAGGGTGAGGTGTTTGCTGATGCAGAATTGCAGCACACATTCAAGGTGGCTTTCAAAGTAGAGTCACTAAATGTACATTATGTCACCTTTCTTTTTCATATTTATACTGTTATTTCTTTCATTCAGGACCATCATGTTGTATAGCTTCATCTTTAAAACAAGAAAAGCACAATAGCATCCTATTTTTTTTTCTTTTTGTCGTTTTCAGCTCATCATCCCCTCCCCCTTTCTTGCAGATTGGAATTCATTAGCAATCAGAGCCACTGACGAACACCCAGTCTTAATTACCCTTTGATTTGCATATTTGCATATTAATGACTGCAGACTTTGCTGTTTTTCTGCTGCAGTTCTACCCCCTCCTCCCATCAGCATTGCTCACACTTTTAGTCACAACACATACTGCATTACTTTGTTGTCAATGTCTCCTGCTTTATGCAAGGAGATGCAGATATGCAAGAAAATACATATTGTTTTAGCATGCACGAGTCTTAGAAATCCTCATTTTTACTTGGGCTACATGTGAACTAATTAGCAGTGACATTTCCTGGTCTTGCATATATTAAATCCATTTTCATGCATGTGTAGTGGTGTAGACCATTTTTGGAAACACTTGAACCTAAAATTCTGCTATACATGTTTAATTTGCTGCCCTCTTCTGGAGAAGCAAGATGCTGTTTCACAAAACTACACTAGACCAGGGGTGTCAAACTCACTTAGAAAAGGGGGCCAAAATTAAAACCTTTTTCAAACTAAGGGTCAATTTCAGAAACTACATTAACACAAATCAGATGCCCAACATCTGTTCTTGGTCACAGGTTCCTCAACAAGCGTTTGATTGGTCTCATTTGATGTTCTCTGTTGCATTTTTGACATCATAATCAAAGATTACTGAAAAAATTTAAGATGTAGAATTATTTTACGTTTCACATATTATCTTGGGGGCCAGATAAGATGTCAACAAGAGCCAAATTTGGCCCCTGGGCCTTGAATTTGACACATATGTACGAGACAATAAAATGCATATAATTTACTGATCATTATGGTTTAAAAGAAGATGGATATGGACAGCTTTTATGTGAAAAATGTATTTAAAGGCATCAAAAGGAGGTAAGCACCCACACACACACAAAAAAAAACAAACAATATAAACGACAACAAAGAAGCAAACAGCATCAATACAAGAAGGACGTGGAAAATCCACGTCCTGTTGTTATCCGAACAAAGTGTAAGAAAACAATGAGTGCTTGCTGCAGCTGAATTTGCTCACTGAGCCATTATACAGTGTTCTTAAGAGATAAGAAACATCTCTGTACAGCAGGTTCTGTCCAGTGCTGACAAACATCATTGTTTGAACAATTCAGAGCACACAAGTCATTTCAACATTTCTCCATACATTAAGATTTATTTTAGCACACCAACGTGTGTGTACTCTCCATTAATATGGTCTCTGAAGAGTGATCAATACTCTATTTTGTATACAAATGTGAATTTTACTCCACAAATCACTACTTTCTCTTTTGGAGAATGAATGCATGAATCCAGACCCTTTGTCTGCTGCGACTGAAGAAACAACAAAGAGCTCAGAGTCATCCATGAAGCAGAACTGTGTCAAATATCTTTGACTCTTTTTATATTTTAGACCTTCAAATGAGATCTTACCGCTAATTTTCTAGTTGCTTCTTTCAACACAAACACAGTCTGATTTGTTCACTTTTACACTTGTTAAAGGTTTTATAAATGGGAAGCTGTTTCTTGTTACATTTCAGATGCTAAAGCTGGTCTACTTTTGAAGGATGCTGAAACATCTATCACCAACTAGATGAGTTAAAACACAAGTCACCAGAAAAAAAAAAAAACATACAGAAATGGACTAGTTAGAGGATTTTAATTGCACAATATTACGTTAAGAAGTTGGAAAGCAATTTGTGTTTTATGACATAACGATTTTTAAAGTAGACAGTGCCCAAGATGGGGAAGTTTTTCTGCAACAGTTGCAACAATTGCTGCTTGTCTGAAAAATATAATACAACAGAAAAAAAAACCTGTTAATTATACAAAAATTAATATTTTCAATTGAACTTGATTTGTGGGAAACAATATAAATGGATGCTGGTTTAAAAAGAAGCAGCACAAATCTTAGTTTGATTTGTGTATCAGTGGCAGTCAAACATGGTGTAAAACCTTTAGTAACAAATGCATGTAAATACTTTATAATAAAATGTGAAGTGTTGCTAAACTCAGAGTCAAACTGTGATCTAAATTTGTTTGCTTCCATGTTCTACGTGAAATACTTTTCAAAGTTTCCATCTTACAGACGTTATGCGTGTTGCTTTATTCAGCGCAGATAGAAGCCTAAATACATTTTATATTTGGAGATGTAAAAGTATTTAACTTGACATCATGAGTAATGAAACCTTTTTAATAACACTTGTATTTTATAAATATGTAACCAGTCTTACATGCTTATTTGTTTGCAGTGTGTCTCATAGGAAAAAACTTCACATAAAATAAAAAAATAAAAATCAATAGATTATATATTTTTAACCATTTGTGATTTGGTGTTTTCCCTTGAAAAAGGCAAAGCCTCTTAAAAATACTGTATAATACAAAAAAGGAAAATCAAAAATGTAAATAAATAACCTTAATGCAAGAGCAACTCTTAAAAACAAGCACGTGTTACTGTGCATGCCAAGCACATAGCTTGGACTAAACTGAGCTGGGTTAAAAAAAAATCTGTAATTAAAGCACTGTATTGATAAAATTATGATATTTATAAACATTTTTTTTAGCAAATCAGATATCAAAAACACTTTGAATGAACACAAACTTAAATCTAACAAGACTGAGTCAAATCCTCTGGACGGATTCTGCCTTGTTGAAATGTTTTATCTTTTACCCAAAAGAATGAAGAAGACAAGACATTTTAGATAAAAGACATCAGTCCAAAGAAGACTGAAGAAGTATTTTGAATAAATGACATCAGTCCAAAGAAGACTGAAGAAGTATTTTGAATAAAAGACATCAGTCCAAAGAAGACTGAAGAAGTCTTTTGAATAAAAGACATCAGTCCAAAGAAGACTGAAGAAGTATTTTGAATAAAAGACATCGGTCCAAAGAAGACTGAAGAAGTATTTTGAATAAAAGACATAATTCCAAAGAAGACTGAAGAAGTCTTTTGAATAAAAGACATAATTCCAAAGAAGACTGAAGAAGTATTTTGAATAAAAGACATCAGTCCAAAGAAGACTGAAGAAGTATTTTGAATAAAAGACATCAGTCCAAAGAAGACTGAAGAAGTCTTCTTGATAAAAGACATCAGTCTGAAGAAGACTGAATAAGTCTTTTGGATAAAAGATGAAATGTTTCAACAAAGAGAATCCTTCCAGAGGACCTGCCAACCTTGTTAGATGTATCTACCTGGATCGCTGAGCATGCATCAGGACACGTTCAGCTTTGTTTGTTTGAACACCTGACTGAGAGATGCCTCCTGCACCATAAAGAAAGAGTTTAAACAACATGTTAGTGTGTTCCTGTTTTTTAAACCAGTTATTAAACTATTACAGTGGTTCAGGTCAAGCAGAAGATTTTAGGCAAAACTTGTTTCTTGAACGAATGCATAAACAGCAGATTTATCGTGGAGACAACAATCAACAGGTTTTTTTTATTTATTAGATTGTTTCTTGCCTACACAGTAAGTTAAAGACTCAAAATGGCTGTTAGTGTGTGTGACTGTGGCGGCTAAAAGGATCAGCACGGTAATTTAAAACAGCCATCTTTATTTCTGTAACAATTTGCAGATGGTGATGTCTACACAGCTACAAAGGGCTTCACATTTTCCAATAATGTAACTCATGCTGAAATCTCAGTGCTCTCTTTTATTATATGTTTTCTATCTGCAGGCTATGAAGCCAAAGACAAACATAAATAAATAAAAACAGTGTGTTTAATGGAGTCCATCTTATCAGTAAGTTTAGAATAAATTTCATGAACACTGTATTTACACAAGTACATTTCTTGCTCACTTCTAGCCAAGAATATGTCTGAAAATTTGTTGCAGACATTGTTCAGAAGCATTAACTGCAACCATTTCACAGAATGGACGTCAGCAGCCTTCACCTCGCCCATTTTGTCCCCGCTGTTCATGCAGATTCAGCTCCTCCACGATGTACCAAACTGCTTCCAAGCTGTTAAAAATGAACAAAAATGCTTAAGAATAACTACGGCTTTACCATATGTTTTAATGCGTGGAAAACATTGCATATTCAGTATGTTTTGGACAAAATATGCAGTTGTAATAGTACATTTCTAATATGAGTGTTATTTTTTAGGAGCTGAATTTTGTGATACTTAAACCAATTGTAAGTCACTGATCCACAGCATTTTCAAAATATATGCTCTAAATGTTGTATTTTGTGAGAGTATAATGTAGATTAGAATCATTTATGGATAATATTATAAAATTGCCACATATGTTTTAATTCACCACAACAACTTAGAGTCATATTATGAAGTCCTGAAATGAGATGAGATCAGAGTCTTCTGATGATGGACACCAACAGACTTGTGTTGTTAATCGTTGCTGTGTGGTTTTATTCCAGCAGGTGGCAGTGTTGCTCAGACTTTTCACTCACAACAGAGGCGTCAGACTGGGCCTCTTTCTGCAGGATACACTAAACGGACAAAATAGTTTTATTTTTCCTGCTTTTGGTTTGAAAGTTTTATACTTTTAATTTTATGCAAACATCACATTCTTCTACACTAAACAAACAAACAAACAAACAAACAAAAAACAACCAAACAACACACAACTTTAAACCATCTCTTAAAATTAACAATAAAGGACGATAATAAAGTAGCAATATGCTCATATTACTGCACTGACGGGGAGATTGGAAACCTTTGCAAATAAAATCACCAATATGTTGCATTTTTAGGTTTTTAATGAATTAATAATGCATTTAAAAACAGGGTATTTAATGTATAAAGGTCAAGCTTAGACATATAAATCTAGAAATATCAAGAGAACTGCTCATAAAGTTCAACCAGGTCAGGCGTATGGAGAAAGAATAAAAGAGTTAGCGTTTTATTTCATAAAGTTTCTTAATTTGTAAAATATTGGTTGAATTGAGGTCTTATCAATGGTGCAACAAAGCCCTGAAGCAAAATCACAGCTTCTCTGCAAAGATGATGTGAAGCCGAAAGGTACAGAGCTGAGGTGTTGCTTGTTATTCATCAAGGAATGATTATCATTTTAATTATTTGTTTATTTTCAATAACTTATAAGTCAAATCACACATTTGAAGATAATAAATTGAGTGATCATGATGAAATTACTACACGTGATGGTCAAGGACTCCAGCCTGGAGAATGCTTTGTTTCCTTTAGTTTAAATTGCAGCTCAGTCGTAGTTATAAAGTTGTTTAACTGAAGGGCACAAGTTGTGCAATTAAATTGCTCACATGCCGGGTTCACAAGGTAACGGGGCAAACAGCGGTTATTCTTTCTGCTGCACTGTCCTGTTCTCTTACAGCACAAATTAAATAATTAGAAGAGTCTGATCATTAAAAAATACTATAATTATCTGAAAAAGTGAAGTTGTGTGAATATTTGATAAATTGGGGGTTATTATCCTGAAATATACAATATTATTTTGGCTGCCAAATTTCTTTTTTTCTGTTTAGGAGCAAGATAAAACTACATTTTGAAGACATTTACCTGCACCAATAAGCACAATTTATTGTAAATAAATCACAGTTAAAATGCAATTAAGTTGTGAACCGAGCTGCTGGAGTAACAAACCACAACAATTCAACACTAAGAAAATAGAGAATAAGAAAGGGTAAAGAAAAAAGTGGTACGTGTTTCTTTCACATACCAAAAAAGTAAACCACTATGTTGTTTTAAAAAATGTGATTTGTAAGTTTGTCTTGTTTTTGTTAAACTAAAAACAGCTGAGTATTTCTTTTAAATCTTTTATTGCATTCAAAATTAATTTTGTTATTACTTCAAAATGCAAACTGTTTTAAAGTGTATCAGTATTTAATGTCAGTTCATATTTAATTTCTTTTCACGCCACCGTTCAGTCTTCTGCTCCTAAACCTAAAGGCTTAAGCTTCAAACGGGTTGCAGCATCGACCTGCACGGTGGCGAGCCACACACATTTTCATCCTGTTTTCATGCGAGATTAAACAATGTTCTTCAAATAAAACACCAAATACTCATTTCTCATTAGTCGGGCAAAATTGGCAAAATTTGGAGTTGAAGGAGTTTCGATTGAACCTTTTGGAGACTGCTGATCCAAAAACATCTGAAATGTGACATCAGCATGTCACTGGCCTAAAAAATGTGATGGCAGTTTGAATTCCTACGATACAAAACACAGCTTTTTGTAAAATTTAAAAACAAAAAAAATAAAATAAAACCGTTACCATCAACACAGTTGGCTTTAAAACATGAGAAAAGTTTCCAGTAAATGTATGAGAGAAAGACAAATATAATCAGAGCGTGATTTAACCAACACGGAGAAGCAGCCGAAACACGTCAAGTACCATCCGATCGCTGTTTGAGCTGTGACACTGACCTCTCTCCACCTGACTGCCACATTGGTCAGGGCTGTTGCCGTGGTAACACCTCTCCAGCCAGTACAATCCCCTTTGACCCCCAGAGAGGCCACCTTTGGCCCCAAAGCCTTGCTGCGGGGTCACGGGGTCAGCTCTGGCCAGAGGACAGTGAAAGCACTCCACTGATTGGCCATCATTCGCCCTTTCCATACCCTCATCTGTTTAATTGGCATATTGACCAACTGGCCCTTTGGACATTGTTTGCAGCGCTTTATTCTGTTTACACGGAGCTTTGTGTTGTGTAAAGGCTGCTGCTCAGGATATTAATGTGCCTGGTACTTAATTTAAGAGGGTTATTGTGTTTCTGCATAAAGTGGCTCTATCTTTCTGAAGCATTCAACCAAAAAGAAAACTGGAGGATTGAAGTGGACACGAGTCTTCTGAGAGTTTCTCGAGGTCCTGGTGAACAAAATGGCTGTGAACCAGTGGTGCAGTTTTGCCTCGTTCCTTTCTTCCTCTTCGTCCTGATAATCCATTTCTCCTTGGCCAATCACTTGTCAATATCTGCACATTAATTTGATAGAAACAGTGTGTGGGGGCGGGGGTCTCTGTGACACAAGGACATGAGAAGGAGACAGGAGAGAGTGAAATAAAAGAAAAATAAGGAAGTGGAAGCAGGATGAAGGAAGGGAGGCCGAGGCAGAGCATTTGGACGAGGAGGCTGTGTTTTACTCATCGCTCTCATTCGTGGTTCTAAACAGATATCTGAAGACTTCTTCATCCATTCGGATGAATCTGTGCAGGATCTTTGAATGATAACTGTTGGAGAACTGAGCCTGAATGTGAAGCCATCATGATCTTTTCAAACTCCCGAGCACAAACTGAAAAATGGCTTAACAGAGTTTAATAACAGGAAATGATCACTTTAAAGGTGCTTGTTGCATGAAATCAAGCACGAAGAGGTTATTCTCAACTTTATCAAATGGTCCAGTTGACAAGCTTTAGTCAGAATTTTCTAACTTTCTTTTCTCAAACGTTTCGTTCATGGTCTTTGTGATCGCTGACCAACTTTCAGTCAGTCTCTTTCTGTAGTTAAGCAAGCGCATGGAGCCATTCGCAAATTTTGCTTAGAGATTAATTTAAATACATATTAAACATTAACATGAGAAAATTATTTGTGCTGCTTTTGTTTCTTACTTTATTTTTTGGACAGTTTTCATGACATTACAGCGAGTGCCTTTACCTCTACCAGCCATGACCAAACATTAATGTGGATGGTTGGTGTGTCGTTCTGAATTTTGTTGTAGAATGAGTGACCCTTCACCTCTGACCTCGTGACAATGACCACACCAAGGAAGGACAAACCTTGTAACGCCATGACCCTTTTCTCTGTGGTCCTTCAAGATGAAGCCCAAGACACTGTGTTGTATATGTCCGTGTCAATTCACTTCATTAGCTTGGCCTTTTTCTTCCACAATTCATTTTTCAGACTCCAGTTAGCACGCCTCTTAGCAGCCCGAGGGAATGTTTGCCTCGCTTTCTCAATATTTGAACAAGATTTCACATTAATTTGGCTATTTGCGGCTCCAAACAAAGACTAAACACTGATTTTCAGTCTAATAATTAAAAAAAACATTTAAAAGTGCAAAAAAAAGGCAACTTTGTTCTTTTCTGCTTTAGCTTGCGTTCAAATTTAAAATCTATTTGGAACAGACTTATTGCAGAACATTTTAAAAGGTTTCGGGGCGCGTATCGAGTGAGCCTCGCTCCAGTGAATATTTCAGCCTACAGGAATTCTTTGAAGTAATGGTCTGCAAAGTAACTTCTCTGCATCGAGCTCAATAGTTCCTCCGCACTACTTGCAGAAATGATTTTTCTTTCCCACCTAGCCGCAGTTGAAAAATAGTCTGGGCTGCGATTAGTTGAAACAGAGAAATATTTGCAGCTGTGTGAATTAGTAGGTGTGTGCGTGTGCTCGTTGTGCAGCAGGGAGGATTTCCACATTTTTCAACTCTCCTGCAGTCCAATGGGTCATTTGTCATCTGCAGTGTAAAGGATTTTTAAAAGTCAAGCCAGGACCGACTCCCTCCCTATCCTTTCTCTCACCCTCCCTCCATTTCCCACTACCCCCCTGACACTTGCAATGGGCAATCGATAGGCTATTGATCAACTCTCTCTATCGCCAACCCACCAGACTAATCACCTTAACACCAGCCCAACTCTCTCCCTTCCTCCTTTCCTCCTGTCCTCATCCTCCTCTCTGTTGCTCTGTCTCCTGCTCTGTTGTCTTCTGTCACACTCATTTACACAATAAACTACTTTCCTCCACAAAGTTGTGGCAAGCTCATATGAGATGAGCGTTTTCCTGAGGTAAACACACAAAGCCTTTAAATGACTCCAGTATTTCCCTCTCATCCTTCTATCCCTTCCTCTAGTGGCCAGATGTGGTGGATAAAACAAGAACAAATTAGCCGTGTGGCAAGAATTTGTCATCTATCGTTCATTTTTCTTGCTCCTTCCCTTTCAGTTTTCAGCTTCCATCTCTTTTTGTCTGTCTTTGTTTGAGGGCAAAATCGATTTGGAGTATGAAACGTGTGTATTTCTCTGCCTTGGGAAGACCTGAGGCGAGCTGACATGCAGTAGGTGGTTAACAGTAAAAGAAGGCAATTTATAAGCTCAGTTGTTTGTTTTTGTCTGTGCTTTTAGAAAAAAATATAAAAATTAAGATGGCAGCACTGTGCTTTTAGTGATTTGTCTTAAATGTATTTTTTTATTTGTTCAGTTTTGGCCCAGCAAAGTTTGGAACATGCTCAAATGCAGAGAGTAAAGTTAATTCCACAGGGTGATTTAACATCCTCTAAAATCTTTCACACTGTTTTAAGTGATTTATTATTCTCGCTAAGAGTTGCTGAACACTCCTTTCGTCCGCTTCATGAGTAAAAAGACAAAACTTACGTAAAACCATAGCTCAAATTTTCATAAATGTATTGTAATGTTTCCAATTTCACCCAAAGCTTCTCATGAGAAAAGTCAGTCCTTTAGTTTATTTGCACAAATGTTTAGAAAATCCCTGGAGAAATGTTGGAAACTTGTTTTCTTCTATAATTTTTAAGCAGTTTTTTTTTTTTTAAATAGAATATGTTTTCAGCACGGGAATGATGTCTATTACAGCTCTGGTCAACCAGTGTGTTATTTTTACTGCACAATGTGAGGATTAAACTTTCTTTTTTTTTTTAATCTTATCAGATGAAAAGCAGGCTAGAATAATCCCTGAAGGGGAATGAAGGTAATCTATGACCCTAAGGCATAAAACAGCTTATGT
>JARVGQ010001954.1:21550229-21563048 GCA_031762355.1 Hypsolebias martinsi | reverse complement strand
GCTAAAATACCAGCCAGATGTTTAGCAACATTGTAAGTCACTGAGTTCATGCTGCTGACGATGGGTCTGAGAGGTGTGTCTTCTTTGTGTATTTTTGGAAGTCCATAAAGACATGGAGTGGCTTCCCCTGGGTACAATCTATAATACAAAGATCGATTGATTGTTTTCTCCTTTTCCAGTTGTTGCAGATAGTCTGTGACTTTCTTTTTAAAAATGTTGGTTGGGTCCCTCTTCAGGGGCTCATAGGTGTTCTTGTCGCTCAGTAGTGTAGTTATTTTTTCTTGGTAATCAGACGTGTTGAGGACTACTGTGCATCTTCCTTTGTCAGCTGGTAAAATGGTGATGTTTTGGTCCTGGCTGAGTGATGTTATAGCTTTCCTTTCCTGCGGTGCCAGATTTGAGTCACCAGATTTGAGTCACTTCACCAGCATATTTGACATTAAACATAATCCAAGTTGAATTGTTACATCATTTTCAGCCCCTTTTTGGCAACTGCATTTGATAGCAGGTCAAACTGAAAAAGACCATGCAGAAAAATGTAGTGTTTTAACTTTACAGCAGAGAAAGTTATGTAGTCTCTGTAAGTAGGTCTGGGGGGTGAAATATCGGTATTGGTATCGGCTATCGACCAAATAAATTTTAACATATCAACATATCAGATATCGACCCAAAATTCAATATCTTGCATCCCTAATCTTTTTGATTTATCTCTCCCTCATCTTTTTAGATAGTTTAGGTGGCTGAACAGGTTCACTCAGGTCTTTTTAAACAATACTCATCTAATCTAAAAGTCAAATATTTAAATGGCATCTGCTTTATGTTTTAACTATGGCTCAAAAGGCATGCATTTTTTTTTACACTTATATTCATACATGAAGCTTAATTGTTAATTTAAATACATTTTCTTGTGTTGGCTCTGTGATGGTACAGTTGCAGGCTTGTTTAGAGAGACGCATTGCCGATGTATTTGAGTTGCCACTTATACAGTGAGTGTTTGTTTTATGTGAGAAAACAGCTACTTTAGTTTTTTTACCCATGAGTTTTCTTTCATGGGAAAAACCTGAAAGCATTTTCATGCATGTTGAATATGTCCTCAGTTTTTGTAAAATATATGTAGAGATGCAACAAATATAAAAATAAAACAGAATGGAAAAAATAAAACTGATAAAATCTTAAAAGTACTTTGTTTCACTCTCAAATAAACATTACAAAATAGAAATTTCAGTCCCCGTGGCTCAACGAGGCTAGCCTGTATAAATAAAGGTTGAATGAATTGTCTCTGATATTTTTGGGTCAGTTTAAAATAGGACAGGCTAAATATCTTAAATACTCTTGCACTTCTTCTCCCCTTCCCACATTGTTTTTCATCTTACAGTTAAATGTAGGTAGATGCAACCACTCCTCATCTTGTGGATCGTTAGTGAATGTTTTTCAGGTTGTAAGACTGTGTAATTCAATGATTTATAAGCCTGTGACGCTGCTTTAACGTCAGCTTAAAGAAGGCACATGGGATTTGTTTGAGTCACATCATGCTTTTATGACGAAAAAAGGAGCTCATTTACAAGACAGACAGTATATAAAACATACAGTGAGTTAAAAAAGAAAACATGTTTTATACACAAGTACATTTTTATCCTTCCCTTAGAGACCAAGCAGCCTGAGGACTGAAAAAAACGTGAGTGATCCCTGGAGGAAAAAAGCAGCAGTTAAACCCTTTGTTACAAATACATACCTACACTATTTACAGTTCAACAGTCATTCCTCTGTCAGACATGGCAAAGAGGTCTACAGATCTGATGACATGATATGGCTAATAGATCTAATATGTACACTTTCTGTTCTTTACATCCAAGGATCAAGACGTCATGGCATAAAATGTACATGTTAAAAAAATGCAGATACAGTCAGACGCTGATGTAGCCAAAGAGGATCAGAGTCCAATCTTCTGTATAACAGTCTCATTGATGTGACACTCGTGTATATTAATAATTGATCACGTGACACCATTCATTCTGACAAGTTGGCTTGTCTTTGAGCCAGTTCTGTATTTAATCCGAGTCCTCAGCACAAAAAGGTTTCGTAAGTTAGGAATAATTGTGTTAGAGAGATAGACAATATAGCAATAACATAAAAAAGGGATATGATCAAGTGTTTAACGAAGTTGTTGCCAGGTTAAAATAAAGTAACACAAAGAGAAAATGATACAGGGAGAGAAGTAAAGAGGAGAGGATGAACATACTCAAACCAAATCCCTGTTTGATGTTTTGTGCATAAGAGAACACTGACAAATACAGAACTAGTGACAACTTCCTCTAAAGTGTGGAGGTAATAGGAGAGGATCAGACGTGGAAATCAAAATAAAAAATTTGGAACCTTCTCGTTAATTAAAAAAGCACAATTTTCAATCATGTTATTAAGTAAACTTAGAAAAGAGTACTAGCTAGGTCTACAAAAGATCTGTTCGCCTCCTATTACCCCAAATATTTTTTGAAAAAGTGAAAATGTTCAACTAGTTTTATGCCCATATGGCACTGATCAGTCCCACTACCTGCTTGGAATAGCGATCGCTTTATGTACAGCTTTTACATCAGAGTAGATCCTTTGATTGTGAGCAGATATGTGTAAAAGTACAATCATCCCAAGTAAACACTTGTTTCTATTGTAAGATGCACACTTTGCAAAATCTTTGTGAATAAACCACTTTCCTTTGCTTGAATGTAATATTTTTTGTAAAGCTCACTCTGTTTCATCCAGCAACAATAATACCTTTTCTTTTTATACAATTCAGGTGTGAATTTGTAGCATTACCAATCATATTTTAATATATCTTAGAAAAGCCATGCATAGATTCAACCTGCAAAGACCCCACGAGAGTAAGTTTAGTTCTTTGCAGTAATCGATCATTTGCTTGCTTCAGTGATGCAGAGAAACATTAGTGATGTGACATTTTGTGATTTGTGTCACAGGTCTAATCTGCAGGGTGATTCCCAACAAACCAGTGTCAAAACCGCTGCTTTAAATCAGACTTCTACTGGTGCCTTTGCTTCCTCTGACGTGTGGCAGAGCAAACAAGATCTTTAATTGATCTGTTTAGTGTTTAGGTCACCTCCACTAAATATATCAGCAGGGTACTGTTGTGCAGCTCGACCACTGGGTGGTGGTAAGCTCTCATAAAAAGTGGGGTTTCTTTGCAGTCCTCCTGTCAAGGTTAAAATGAAGCAATTATTCGTTCAAGGTGGTTAAAACAATTTCTCAGCAAAGCTCCCAACAGACCCCAATATCTGCTTGCAGCTGTGCCATCATCTCCTTTTTGCCCAAACTGAAGCTGCCATGACCGCACATAAAACGGGCAGACACTAAAAACAGTGTATTTTTTAATTTAGTGTATTTATGACACTTTGTTCTTAGAGGTCTGCTATGCAAATTAAACTATTAAGGCAAGTAATGATCCAATCAGCCGAGCTCACTTCTCCGTCATCCCATTACCGCTTGTCTTGGGTCTGATAATTCAGCTTAAGTCTAATCCAATCAAAACAGCAGCTGGAGGATGTGGAGTGAGAGGATTTATTTAAAGCCAACGTGGAATCAGAAATGACAGCAGAGGAAAAAGAGGTTGAGATGCAAGTTAAAGGTACGACAAAAATGAGCCTTTTCTCAGCTGAAATAAGAACACAACTTTGCATAAGAAATTATAAAGCTTTGATTAATTTAGAGCCAGATGGGAGCAATCTAATGAACCAAAACAAATAATTTAGGTTTTGCTTGCAGCAATGATGTAAATATGGTGTTTGAGGGGATTTGAGAAGCTCTCCAGTGGAAAGTATTCAGTAAAGTAGGTAACAATACATAAGGAAGAAGACAAAAAGAGAGCAAAAGAACTCCCAGCCTTCTTTCACACATCTCATGGCAGAGGAGATGAATGGACATGGCCTCCATGGTGCAATACAGATAAGTGTTATGCTTAAGGCTTGGCTGCAAACCTTGTGTGTCTGCTAACTTTTGAGGAGTGCTTTTGAAAGAACGTTTGTCTGAGAGATAAAATCTTTATCGTACCACCTGGATGTGCCACTACTTCTGCAAGGACATGTAAGATAAAACAGTGCACAATGGATTTTTATCAGCTTGCAATAAAATGAGCGCCCTCAATGTTTAAGGACTGCCGAGGCTTAAACAGATGCTTCATTTCAACCATGACCAATTTAGAAATGTCACTTCTCAAACAGATGGACAGCTCAGTAGGCAAGAAAAGAGAGCAAGTTCAAACAAAGATCCAAAATTATTTTCAGCATTTGTAACTGTGACAGCGTATTATTAAGAAAATACATTGTGGGTTTTCACATCCAGAGAACGAGCCCCGAGTGATGCTGTGCTGTGTGCAGGTTGATATAGTTCAAGATGCTTTTTTTTTCTTTTCTTCTGTTAAAGGATGGTTGTGCAATGGGAACCAGTTTTTTGTGTGTTTTTGTTTTTTTAGGGAACCTGGGTCACCCCTTTGATTGTTCGTCTCCGTTGAGCCAATCACCGCTCTGCGTTGGGTGGCATCATGAGGTGCGACGATAACTCCACAACACCGATTCAACAACCTCACAGAACACGTGTCTACTACCACACAACCATACTCCAGCCTAATACTGTAAACAGAGATGTCAAGAGTCGGAAACGAGAAGAAGATGAAAAAGAACGAAAAAGAAAAGGACAAGGAAAAAAGGGAAGCGGGAGAAAATTAAATTAAACGAAACACTCTCGTCTAGACATACGTTTGAGAATGATGTTTACACGGTAACACCATCAAAAATCACCACAGACGTTCTCACAGCCAGCTAAACCTAATAGTCACTGAGAAATATGAAAACACAGTAGGGCTGGTTTGGAAAGAAGAGACATCCATAAAGGCAACATCCCGTCCTCAACACTGAAAACCAAAAATGTCCACGGATACTGTTAACAGCTAAAAACCAGGCCAGATTTATCATCTGTTCTCATTTGGTCTCATGAATCTTTAAACATCTGTTCAGTTATTCATCTTGACAAAAAAAAAAAAAAAAAGCTGTGGTTTCATCATCTCTGACAAGGGACAAAAATGGAATTTGCATGATTCATTTGAAATCCTCCCCCTCCCTTTCCTGCAGCAAATTATCTTTAAACTGCACATTTGTTATAAAAAAGTAGGTCTGCCTTTGGATCAGAATCATGGCCTTTTTTTAACATGCTATTTTTTTTTTTTTAACTATGAACCATTTGAACCACTAATTTATTTTTCTGAACTTGTTATTTGGCCAAGTTTTAGCTGATGCACAGAGATGTAAACAGGACATTTCTCATGTATTTTACGAGTTGTTGAGAACAGAACGGTCCAATATGGAGGACGAGGAACTTTAAAACAGTAAACAGCCAAGAAGTCACAGTCAACAACTGAATAAATTAAAACAAGGGCCTAACAAGAGGCAACGTAACACTTCAAAGAAAGTCGTCATTTTTTTTTTCCCATTAAAACCACAGTACTACTTTCCACTATACAATGCACATGGTGTGGGTAGGGTTAACACAACTTCATTTACATTTGAATCCTCGGTCTCCAGCCAGGGACCCCTCCCAAAGGAGGACCCAGTGGGGGTGTGTGGGGAAGTGGGGGTGAAGGGGGGATGCACTGGGCTAGGGGGGCAGAGACATTCGCACACCGGCCGTCTCCGAGGCAGAGAGAACAGTCAGCGTCACAATCTGAGACTTCTGGAGCTTGTGCGTTCGTGATGCACGTGCACTTGTTGTGTAGTTCTCATTCCAGTAACCTCAGTGTGGCTGTGTGGGACAGCAGATGGTCTCGTGATCATCGAGGCAACTTGTAAGATGGCAGTGGTGATAATTATATAACTTAGTCATGCGCACACTACTGTATCAAAAAATTCAACTTGCACAAAGTATGGCTTTGATTTTTCCACAAATTCACATTAGTTGTCTCTGGGAGACTGAACGTTTACTCTATGGCTGTACAAACAGTATTGCTGGAATGTTATATTTTAGTAGATATAAGTGTGTGTGCCGGCTTTCACTCTGCGGGGTCGTTTCGCTCGTCCTGAGAAAAGATGCATGCGCTGCTGTGCCTCATCCTGAAACCAGGATGAGTTACCTCATTGTGGGACTGAGTGTTCTCTCTCTCTCTCTTTAGTATGACCCAACTTTCCAGGCCGCTCCCCCCGGGCAGCGCTGGTAAAACCGGTTGACCAACGACAGCAGAGAACAGGAATGAGGTTGCGGAGGACAGCAGGTGCAACTCCTTCCTGTTGGAAAAAGGAGCACCAATAAGCGCTGCGAGGGAGATGAAGGACGAGTCAATGTGACTTTTGTCGTCCTCTCTCGTCCAACTCAGCAGCCCTTCTGATCCTGCCAACCCAGATCCTGTTACTCTCTCTTGAGTTGGTTGCTATGGTTTCTGTGGTGGCCTGTGTCTGCTGGTCCAGACGTTTTCATCAAACCATCTGGGCCACAGGCAGCCAGAGAAGCTCCTGGCCAGCGTGCTCGTCCCAAACTCACACAGCTAATGTTTTTGGTGTAATCTCACAAAGAAGTAAAGGCTAAATAAGATTTTGTTTGATATGTTGCCATCCAAACATTTCTTCTTGGGTCTCTAATTAACATTTCTGCAAATAAAAAACAAATAAAGGTGGAGTTATTGAGATGGTTGAACCTATTTGATCCTCACTGACTAATTGTGGTCAAAATAGATAAATAAAGCTAGAATACTTGTTATTCAATGCTATGTTTATTAATTTATTTTACTTATTTTAGCCAAACTTATATGACAAGGCATATCTATAACTTCTTTAAGCTGATGGCCTGAATGACAGATGAGACTATTAAACATGGAGCGTTTAATAATAATATAACAATATTAGTCTAATTAAAATTGCTAAACAAAACAAACTCAATACTCCACAGTCCACTCATTAAAGATGGATTTTATATCCTATAATTTATAATACTTTTTTTTATTTGGGCATGGAAAGTGGCTCTTTAAGCTCTCTTAATCCTCATATTGTCTTTTATAACCACAAGCTGAAGAAGACCGCTGCAAAGTGTCAGGGTCATTCGGTTTTCGTTCACAAACCAAATTCAATTATGGCTCCAGATTTGATGTGAGCGCTCAATTTTTAGTGGCGCCACAGACAAAATGGATTCTGTGCTTTCAGACTTCTTTGTGAGTTAGTGGCTGTGTGTGTTTGCGTGTGTCAAACACGTTTTTGGAACGTGCTCATGCCTCCCCCAAGGGACCCCTGGCTGCGTTGTTTCATATCATTTTCATATTGAACTTTCTGGTCCCTCCTGAAGTGGTCCCAGTGGCGGGTTCAGATTTCCTGAAAGAGTACTCCACTGTGAAGTTGTTTCTTCGCTGGCCGCGTCCTCTGCTCCACACGAACAACAACAGGAAGCAGAATAGGACAACCCCCAGAAATGTGATGCAACCCATTGCCGTGGAGACCAAGATGGTGGTCAGGTCCAAGGTGAACTTGAGGAAAACACGCGTGCTGTTTAGGTTTGTGTCGTTGAAGAACTCTCCGCTGTACAACGAGCGGTTAAGAAAGAAGGCTGAGGCGGCGTCTAGTGGCTGGCCGCGCACTGTGAGAGTGGCAAAGTAGGTGTCATTGCCTCCAGCATTGCTGGCGATGCAGATGTATGTTCCGCTGTCGGTGAGCTGGGCGTAGCGGATCTCCAGGGTGCCACTCGGGAGAACAATGATACGCCCTGAACTTTTAGTTGAGATTCGCCTACGCTGTGGTGAAATCCAGACAATAGCAGGTGGAGGATCTCCATCAGCCCGACACAGAAAACTCACTGGTTGACCTTCCCGAGCAACAACCTGTGGGAGAAAGAAGTGCGTAAATGCTTATATGTAGAAGAATCCGAATAAACTAAATGAAACAACAGATACAGAATATTGCAAAAGCAACTTCACCAATCAAACCATTAAAACGTTTAAATGCATTAAGTCTGATTGATCCGTTTTTACCTGCTGCATTTTACGATTGCGGATTTTGGGTTTCTGACATGTAAAGTGATCAAAGAGTGCAGAGTCGGTGAAGGTGCTGAGGCTGACCCCTTGCACCTCCATCGGCCCGGCACACACTGGCACTCTGCCGTCAAAGTTGAGGGTCTTGCGTCTTTGCAGGATCCACAACAGACGGCAGTCACACAACAGGGGATTCCCGTCCACTCTGAGAGTCTCCAGACTGTTGACAGAGTGAAAGGAACCCTCCTCCAGAGTCTGCAGGTCGTTAGAAGAGAAGTTGAGCACCCGAATCTGTCTGAGACCTCCGAGGGCGTGGGGCTCCACTGCTATCAGCCCAGTGCTGACCATGATGAGCTCCTTCAACCTCAGCAGGTCTCTAAAGGCCCATGGCTCTAGTGTGGTGATGGGATTATAGGACAGGTTGAGATGGGTCAGGTGAACCAGGTTCTTGAAGGAAGCAGAAGGGACAGAGGTGATGTTGGTGTTGGTGATGGAGAGCCAGCGCAGGTCAAGGCCTTGAAAACTAAGAGGGGAGATGTACTCAAGGTATGGCCAGTGATCCACATCCAGACCTCTCAAGTTAGACAGCTTGCGGAAGTTTTGGTCCTCCAGGGCAGTGATGCTGAGGTGGCGAAGGCGAAGAGTGACTAGGCTGCGAAGGTAGGACAGTGTCTGGCCAGAGATGGATGTGAGGTTACATCGTTCTATTGTAAGGTCCTCCAACCCCAGCAGTCCTGAAAAAGCCTGGGGATAAGGCAGACCAGATGGGATTACTTTGATTTATTTTGCGAGTAGTGAATGTGTGATAATAATGACATGAAAGACAAGCAGCCTTCTAGTTATTTTTCATTCTAGTTAAATGTAAGCTTACCTTGTGGGATATATACACCAGATCATTATCTCCCACCTCCAGGTGTTTCAAACTCTTCATATCTTGGAAAGTGTAGTCTAATAAAATCACCATCTTGTTCTCGCTTAGGTCTAGGTTGGTCAGATTACCCAGCTTGGCAAAGGCTCCCATGGGGACTAATTTCAGCTGGTTACCCCTTAACTTGAGCACTTTAAGATTCTGAAGGGAAGCAAAGGCATTGGGCTCCAATGTGGCAATGAGATTCTCACTGAGGTCTACTTCCTCCAGTCGTGGGTATGGTGTCAAATCACCTGCCTGCACCCAGCGAAGCCGGTTCTTGCTGAGGTCCAGGAGCCGTGTCTCAGTGGGAATGCCTTCGGGGATGTTGGTAAGCCGCCGCCGCTGACATGATACCGACCTCAGCTGAGCGGAGCACTCACATCGAGGCGGGCATGCCTGGATGCTCTCTGGCAGAGTCAAGGTTATCACAGAAACCAGTGAGGTAGCCAGGACCCATTGCCACATCTTTGGCCATGGCACTAAGGCACGCCCACCAGGGCCAGAAGAATCAGTCATGGCCCTGGTCCTCTGACTCCTCGCCTGCTGCAGGCAGGGTCAGTGCACCAGAAACCTGCAAGACAAGAAAAAGGGAGGACAAAATGAGAAGTGGACGAGTAAAAAGATAAAAAGATAATTACAAACAAGATGAAGTATAACATCCATAATCATTGAAGTTGATAAAAACGACATACACACTGATGTAAATCATGTACTTGCACTTAATGTGAGACAGTAAAAGTAAAAGTACGATTGGTGAGGCCCCATCACAGTAACACGGATCAATTTAAGCTATTAAATATAGTTTGTCTTTTCACTAATTCATCTAAAGGCTGAATTAGGAAGGTGGGATGCTGAGAGCGGTGTGAGAGTACGTCTTGCTCCTGCTGAAATCATGCATTTTGCATCTAGTCTGTTTTCGTTGCAGCACTGGGACCATCTGCTCCAATTTGACAAACACAATGAATTTATTATCACCACACAGACATGGGCTGAGGCTCTCAACAGTTCACGCCATGCCTTTAAGCCTTGCATGCCACGGCTTTGAAATGTGAAAGAAAGGCATTACTGTAGAACCATATTATGTGTTTGATAAGGCATAAGATGATGGATAACTGCGTAGGTTTGGCAGTTTGCTGGGTATGAATTAAAATCACTTTGGTCCGCCCAGCACAAAGATAAGCTGAATCATTTGTGCTTTGACATTCCTTCAGGCAACTGCTGAGTACTCCCACTCACTGATTTCAACATGGAGACAGTCAAAGAGTACTTGGCATTGGATCTCAAATAGATCTCCATACATAAATCAGGGGAAAACTTTCATTCTTCAGGAAGTTGTTGATTCATAAGTACAGGTGGAAAGATTTTTTTTTTAAAATCCAAACAGTAACTATCCTGAGAAAGCACTACAAAACAAACTCTTAAAGGTTTGTTTGTTCATTTTTCAGTGAGGAAATGAGAGAGAATATCTTACCACCATGAGGGAGTATCATGCTAAAATGCTCTCTGATGCTGGTGAGGAGGGAAGAGCCAAACTGATAAATAAAATATGAGTTGGTTTGTGCTGAATGGGCAGCACCAACCGACTCATATTAAATCCATGACCTTTCGATCATAAAGATGCAAACACTGACAGAATCTATGTTTATTGAAGGTTTTGCCTTAAAGGGACAGTTCAGACCTTTTAAAGTTGTGGAAAGTTTATGAACAACTTCTGTTTTAATCACGATTTTTCAACTGCTCCAGTTTGGAGAAATGGAAATTTGTTAGGATCTGACTGACAAGTTAACAGTTTGTGACAATGAGGCCAAAAATTAAAATGGATTGTTGCCATAACATAATAGCTATAATCTAAAAACATATATAATTCACAATTTTTGATGTGAACTAAATAAATCTTTAAAAAAATTTCACCTCTGCCAGTTTCACATTGCACATCTATGGCAAAAATATGATATTCTTGCAGGAAATACTTCAGGCTGCACAGGAAGTGCTAATGCTAGCTGCTGCCTTTTGCAAATAATCAAAATATTCAATGTAAAAATCATGTAACACAAAATTGACAACATTTAAAGTTTTATACAAGAGCGTTTGTGAGAACAACTTTAATATTTTGAGATTAGAGTTGTCATAATCATTAGTTCGACAGTCCAGCCAGAACTGAACACTGCTTCTCTAAACTGTGTTCATTTAGGGAGCTCTCTATAATACTGTATAACTGCTTAAGTTAACTATTCATGACATTTTGATGAAGCTCATTTTAAAAATCTGAACTATCATTTAATAGTATTTTTTTTACCAAGATGAATAACGCCCCCATCCCTCCCCATCCCCCCCCCCCCCCAGCTGTTTTATTTATTAATCATACAACTCTTTCGTGGTGGTGGCCTCAGGCATTAAAGCAGAAAATAAACAGATTTATGTTAAATTATAATGCACGTCACTCACACATTTTCACACTTGAGAGATTTGGTCTAATCTCCAAAGCCATCAGGGTGGATACATCGTTCAGATTTGACAAGCCAGAGAAAACACTGTGTTATACATCCCCAAAAAGGAGGCTGAAATCCGGCACAAGATTTTCTTTCAATGGGAAACAAAAACCAGACACAGAGCGGCTGCTGTGCAGACTGCTGCACAAACTGACCCACTTCTTAGCTGTATTGTCAACAGGCAGCATCTCACAAAGACCACAATAACAGCAGCAAACCTCAGTGTCTCAGGGGAATAAGGCTCAGAGAAATCAGGAAAAACTAACACTGTACAAACATGTTCTAAAAAATACAACACAACAAATAGAAATAAATTAAACGGTCAGGCAAACATTTTTTGTTGTATTTTAGCTGTTAAATAAAAAAAGAATTTGCATTGTTCATGCAATTTTCATCTTTTGTGATTGCCAATGTTTTTTTAGACAATGTGTTGTTTTGACTCACATTTTCCAGCATTTTTTTTAAAGTGTGAAATGTGTGATAACAGCACAGTCTTATAATTAAAACCATGACTTTTAAAATATTGTATCTCAGTGGGTGGTGTAGTTCATGTGTTCAACACATATTTGTGCGATTTTATGTGGGTGACTGTGATTGAAATGCAATATTTATTGATCTGCTTCCTAATACGGTCAATATTATTAATAATTTTCATAAGCCTTTTTATTACTTTAAGGTCATTGTGAATAATTTTATAATGCTTTGTTATCCCTGTTTGGGAATGATGGCACCAGCAGCAGCTGGCTAGAAATACTTATCACCCCATCCCCGTAAAGAACCTTGAGGATGTTTACTTTTTTGTGTGACTGTTAGGTTGTTTTCACATGCAACTAATAGTCTGGTAGACTAGGTTTGATTGGGGACCAAAATTCGGAACATTTGTTTAAATTTCCAGCTGGTGCGGTTCACATTCACACTGCACTGAGACAGTCGAGCCAATGTTCCCCCACTCGCCTGTGGTGGGGCTGCACCAAGAACCACTGAAAGAAATGACACAAAAACCTCTGAAGAAGACAATGAGTGCAATTTTCTTCTGGAAATAAATGCAAAAATGGAGTGCCGTCAAATTTTAGCGGTTTTAGGATTTCTGTTTTGTCATTTTTCAACAATGGACTCAGTATGAGTGGAAGGTTGACCATGCGAATGTTGTTTTTTACACAAGGCGGCTGAGACGGCTCCGTATGAGGTATGAGAAATGCACATTTGTTTTGGTTGTATTCACTCAGAATGCCCTGCACTGTAGTTCACTTCCTGCTTTTGGAGCGGTCTCCGGTACGCTTGCATTCACACTGCATTCGAACCGCGCTGGAGTTCACTTCAGCCAAACCGAGACCTAGGTATTTAGACCAGAGTTCGCTTTTTTGGTCTGCATCAGAGTTCGATTGTGCATTCACACCTATCCAAACGAACCGGACTTT
>JARVGQ010001954.1:21486281-21498376 GCA_031762355.1 Hypsolebias martinsi | reverse complement strand
TCAACGCAGAACTTTTTCTGTAATTAACATACCCCAAACCTCCGTTTCCCCCCACCGTGTCCGTGTAAATAGGGCCTGAACAGCGTCAGGGTAAAAGCTGTTCCCCAGTCTAGTGGTTCTAGTGTTCCTTAGCCTTCTTCCTGAGGGGAGCGGGGCAAAAAGTGTGTGTGCTGGGTGAGTGGGGTCCTTCATGATGCAGGTGGGCCTCTTCCTGCATCTAGAGGTGTAGATGTCTGTGATGGTGGGGAGGCTGACTCCAACAGACTTCTCTGCAGAGCTTTGCTTTCTGCAGCTGTTTGAGTTTGCAGCTGTTACTTTTTCATCAGCAACAGCATATCTGCCAACATTTGCTGATGGTACTGAGGGATACCTGCACGTATTCGCGAGTGAGCACCAGTGATGTGGGGGGTGGGGGGTTTGCCCACACCCCAGAAATTTATTTTAAAATCTACACAAAACTGTGCGTTATTCGAAGTGCATTTATTAAATTCCCAGGAATAAAATGTATAAAATCGTATATCAAATATTTATTGAAGAATAGAACAATGAACCCTAACTGGCCTTTAAGCTGAAGTTTATCTGAGCTCAAACCTGAAAATTGAATTACTCTTATTCTTTTATGTATTTATTTATTTATTGTATTGTTTAGCTTCCCCCCGCCCCACCCAGCACTGAGCTCCATGGGTTTTTGACTGCACCGCACTGTACTTTTATCACAAAATATCCTCTGCACTTTTAGGTAAATTAGAACAAACAGAAAATACAAACTTCCCTACAAACACCTTATCCATGTCATTTAAACTACACACACACACACACACACAGGTGCGTTCTTCTATATGTACAAGAACTTTACATTGACTTCCATTGTTTTTCCATTAATTTCCAAAGGCTAACCCTAACCCTAACTCTAACTCCAACTATTACCAGTACCTAACCCTAACCCCTAACTCAAAAAAGACATTGGAACATACGATGACCAGGCTTTGGTCCCCTTAAGTAGCAGTGGGTCCTCACATGTTGGCGTGTATTGGAGATATGGTCCCCACGAGGTAACAAAAACACCCCATCCACACACACAGAGAAAAATATTTAATCTACTAAGTAAAGATTTTCTACATAATAAATGATAGTTGAGGGCTGAATCAATCAATAAAAAAACCTGAACTTTAACAACAAAATGTCTTTTATTCGCAGTGCGTTGCAGATTACGTTTTTTTTTTTTTTTTTCATAACTTGGCTCAGTTGGATCCTCCCACCTGTTCTCACTCGGTAATCGACTCTCTTGTATAAAATGCTCCAAGGGGTGTTTAAATACTGCCGCCTGTTCAGTTTTGTTTTCATGTTGAATTATTGAGATAGCACAGAAACTGGCTCATCTTTTTTTTTATTATCAGAAGTTAAATAGATGGAAGCTAAAGAAGTCTTCTTTGTGTTGAATCCACAACATCCTCTGTAGATTTCTCTGCTGAGTGTTTGTGTTGATGCACTTGAGCGAGCGCTGAATGAGTTCAGCGTTTTAGTTCCTCACGTAATGACTCGTACTCGACAGAGGTCCAAATGACTTTTGCATTAACTTGTGACACATTTCACGGGTCTTTACTGTAAATAAGCAGACATATGTAAAAAATAATAATAATCTCATGCTGTAATAGTGTGAATGCTAATAAAATAGCATTTGCATGTACTGTGATTAAATATTAGGACGATATAAATCCGCTCAAACAAGAGCTCTTCTTGTTGAGTTATAAAACTGACATTTATTCCGTTGAGTCTCCAATTTGAACTTTGAGAAGTGAGCACCGTGTCCTCCCGCTTCTCACCCAGGAGCTCCTAATCTGAGCCTTGCTTCATTACAGGCTTTCTAGCAGAGGAGTCTGAAGGTTACCTGCAGTCACGTCATCGTTTTCTCCCAGACATCTCCTGTGCCATAAACTTTGCATGAGCGTCGGGCACGGCCTGAATTTTTAGTACTGCCTCGGGTCTTCGAAGCAGTTGCCTTTCGAGCCTTTTTTTCCCCCGAGCAGCAGTTCATGATGCAAATGTTGGTATAAAAATAAACATAGTTAATTAAAAGCCCAGCATTCTTTAAAGGGATGCATATCACCCGCCGCCTTGCCGGGAGCTTTACACTGAGATCATCATACGTGTTCACTATTATTGAGCTGTAACCATGTTTGTGTATTTGTAGGCTAATGCTAATCTAATGATTTCCTAAAATTCATCAAGCGGTTCATGAAATGTTTTACTAACAGACAGTGTTTTAGTGGAGTGCTGAGATTTAGCTTTGTGTAGTTCCCAACCCTGGTCCCTGAGGAACACCATCCAGCATGTTTTAGTTGTTCCTCTGCTCCAACACACCTGATTTGAATTAAAGTTTAGATGTTTATTTTATTTGTTCATTAAAAAAAAATACAATACAAAACAATCCCATAAATGATAACATACAAAATATTAAAAAAAATGAAAGGTAGCAGAAAGAAGAAAAAAAATCTTATTATATCTGCCCCTTTTTTCAAACAATCAGTTCAAACAATGATAATCTTCCAGTAACAAAATTAATAACGCTTTCTAATTTTCTAACTAATACAATACACATTAAGCTACCGGTACTTCAAATGTATTTTTTTTAACAATTCAGTTTTGATCATTTTCTTAAATGTACACATTGACTTGGCATTTTAACTTCACTCTCCAAACCATTCCACAATCCAATTCCCTGGATTGAGGTGGACCATCCCTTCAAACTAGTTCTGTAAATCTTATTTGTAATTGTAAAATGTTAAACGGTTAAGAAATCTGATAGATTACATCATATTTTCCTTTAAATCGACACAGATTTTTTGAATGCAAGGGGCAGTACGCTATCCAGGATCAGTGGCCATCTGCCTCAAATAGTGTATGATTAATTTATCATCATCATGTTTATTGGAGTATAAATACCACCTCCTTAGAGGATTATAGCATAGCACATTACATTACTTAAAATGGGCGGATATGTTGTTACTATTATTGTTGTAAAAAGTTTAACAAACCAGTTATTGGACAGTGTCACAAGAGTGGAGCAAAAACAAGACCTTACCAGCCAAATGACTGGCTGTTGCAATTGCTGCCTCCTGTTGTTAACACCTCAGATGAATGCACCATCTGCCACATAAATTATCCTCCTGTTTTGTTATTAAGATTTCAAATTTCTGTCCATGGCCAGTTTCTGTTTGGCCCCCTGTCAGAAAATGCTCTCTCTCCTCTTCCCCTCATGTAGAAAGCTGTGGGAGCAGTGCGAACTCTGACACCCACCAGCTCCCCCTTGTCCTCTCCTAGCAAGCATGGCGATCGCTTTATTCCCTCCCGGGCTGGAGCCAACTGGAGTGTTAACTTCCATCGTATTAATGTGAGTCTGCTGCAAAACACCAACTATCTGTCCTACCAAAAGCACAATACTTTCAGAATGCTCTGTATGACCAATAAGCAAACACATTTATTTTCCCTTTTTTGTTTGATATGCTATCATTTCATTCAACACTTGCTCTTCTCAAGTTATTGGACAGTTTGTAGTTCACTACTTTACTCATTATGTGTAAATATTTAGTGTGTTTATTGATTTAATTTTCTGACCAGGAAATAGAAAAGTCGCACAATCAAAACAGGAAAACCAAAGATGGAACCACTGACAGCAACAAAGGTAACTGATTGCCTTTGTGCTGATTGATAGTCTTTTCTCCTAGTCTGAACTTCATAACATCCCACTCCTGGTCAGGATGATATGTTTTCTGCTGCTCAGCTGCTGAACATAGCTGATGTAAACTTGGCTGTCTAGGATTGCCTATTTAAATGTGATTTGACCTAGATAAAAATTTGTATTTCACAGAAAATATGAGAAAATGCAGAGCAATGGTCTTCTTTTTAATCTGTTCTGATCTGCTTTCTGGAGTTTTTATTAAGGTTCATCTTTAAGGAGTTTATGTTTTATCTATTAAAGCTGTGTTAAAAGTTTGAGCATTTTTGTGTGAAACTGACAGGAAGTAACAATAGTCTAGGGAAAATATGACTCACATGGGGTTTAGCTAAATTTCATTAGGAGTTCACTAATTTACTCTGGAAACCTGTAATAAAACCTCAATGTGAGGCAGCATAGACTAATATGGAAAAAAGTGCCTTTATCTACTTAATTTAGTAAATCATTTCTGTAAGGACTTCCTAAATATCACTGATAACTTATCAGAAAAGTACTGTGAATTTGATTGAAATTCCTATTCCTCACTCATTTTCTTCTTTTCTGTATCTGTACTTTTAGTGAGTTTCATTCTTCTTCAAATCAATTTAGATAATTTGACCTTCTCTTGTTTACTGAGCATAAGAAGGTTTATGAATAGAGGAGGCAGGGACTAAACATAGCTGAGTGGAAAAAAAAGTCCCTGATCTTTAGAAGTGTGAGAGGGAGTTATGAAATTGCAGAGGGAGTTCAGTGTCTGAACTTAATCATTTTGACAGCCTGGTTTGATTTCCCCTCTGTCCCTTCCTCTCTCTTTAGTGGATGGTCTGGCTTACTCTGCTCTGCTGAAAAATGAGCTTCTAGGTGCAGGCATTGAAAAAGTCCAGGACCCCCAATCTGAGGATCGTCGATTGCAGCCCTCTACGCCTGCCAAGAGAAGCCTATTTAATGTAAAACAGACAACGTAGCTAATATTTTCTTTGTTCATATTTGTGACATTTTTCTTGGATTAGTAATCAGCTGCTTGTGTTTTGTAGTATTCTATAAGTACTAAGAGGTCTTTGCCAGAAGAAGATGGAAATTCAGTTTCTCCATATTCTTTATCACCTGTCAGTAGTAACAGGTAAATATATTTTGGTGTTAATTAAATAATGTTTGTTTGTTTGGGTAAAAGTATTATGATGTTTGTCACTCATGTGTTCTGCATTGCAGTCAGAAATTACTACGGTCACCAAGGAAGCCTACACGCAAAATTTCCAAGATTCCTTTCAAAGTTCTTGATGCTCCAGAGCTTCAAGACGACTTCTACCTCAACCTGGTGGACTGGTCCTCCTTAAATGTGCTCAGTGTTGGACTGGGTACCTGCGTTTACCTGTGGAGTGCCTGTACCAGCCAGGTGTGTGCAGCCTGTTCACTCTGAAATTCCTAAGTGTCAAACAAATCCAACAGGAAACTCTTTCACTGGTTTTATATTGTTCATATTTAGAACTAAGAGTTTACTGCACAGCATTTAATATTTTTTTTTCTGTTCTCAGGTGACCCGTCTTTGTGACCTCTCTGTGGAGGGAGATTCAGTAACATCAGTGGGATGGTCCGAGAGGGTAGGTTTTTATTTCCACCGTTTGTAGAAATTGTTATCAACAAGACTGGTTAGTCACACAAATCCAAACTTTGTAATTTCGCTGTATATTTTAATTTAGTGGTGCACACAGAAAGCATCCAAAGTCTGGACTTCTCCATCTGATTGAAATGTTTCTGTTTTTATTTTAAACTTTATTTGCACTTGAGATTCTGCCTTGTAGCCAAAAATATAAATGCACAGTTAGATTGCAGTGTATTAGGTTTGGATTTATCCTGTCTTGCGTGCTTTCTGTTTTCAGGGTAACCTGGTGGCTGTGGGCACTCACAAAGGCTATGTGCAGATTTGGGATGCAGCAGCAGGGAAGAAGCTCTCCGTACTCGAGGGACACACAGCCAGAGTGGGTGAGTTGACAGTCAGTGGAGCTGTGAGGATGACGATGTTAAAAAATATTAGATTTTAAGCAATTGATTAGCAGCACCTCTTATTCACGACTGGTGAATCGCCTCCTGTTCAGTTTACCCTCCATTCTTCTCTGCCAGGTGCTTTGGCGTGGAATGCCGACCAGCTGTCATCTGGGAGCCGTGATCGCATAATCCTGCAGCGGGACATCAGAGCGCCACCTCTTCAGTCAGAACGTCGTCTCCAAGGGCACAGACAGGAAGTTTGTGGGCTCAAGTGGAGCACAGACCACCAGCTGCTGGCTTCAGGTGGAAATGATAACAAGGTACACAGGCTGTGACTCTTGTCTGTTTTTTTTTTTTTTTTTTGCCAGCTACACATCTGTGTCAGATCAACTTGTTTCTGCATTGTGCATTTCTGTTATCCTAATGTTTCAACCTGCTGTCTGCAGTTACTTGTGTGGAACCACTCAAGCGTTCTGCCGGTGCAGCAGTACACAGAGCACTTGGCTGCGGTGAAGGCCATCGCCTGGTCGCCTCACCAACACGGCCTGTTGGCCTCCGGAGGCGGGACCGCTGATCGCTGCATCCGTTTCTGGAACACCCTGACCGGCCAACCCCTGCAGTGCACCGACACCGGCTCTCAAGTCTGCAACTTGGCCTGGTCCAAACACACGAATGAACTGGTGAGTCTACTTAAACGTTTAAACAAGTTTAGATGTATGAAATGAAAACAATGCTAATGGGATAAGCTAGCATTTCTGTGTGCTGGAAGAAGCTTTTGTTGTATTTTAAACTAACAGCCCAAACATGTTGTTTTCTGCAGGTCAGCACACATGGTTATTCACAAAACCAGATACTGGTGTGGAAGTATCCCTCCTTAACTCAAGTGGCTAAACTCACAGGACATTCCTACAGAGTGCTCTACCTGGTCAGTACACACTGTGCACGTTTTTATTTCTCTCTCTTCAGAGTAATGAATGTAAAAACCAATATTATACTGGAAGCTTCAGTGGATGGTAATACTTTATACAAAAAATGGAAATAAACATAGCTGAAAATACTATAGTTAATGTAGTTATTTATGTCAAAATTATAAGCAATTGTTAATTTGTAAAGATAATGAAATGTATTGAATATGAATTTTGCATCAAAAGCATCTTTCAGTTCCTGAGTATGATATGAAAATGCACCTTTTCTGAAGATATGAACGACATTAACACATTTTTATGCACACTTCTGATTACTATGATCACACAGTACTGCAGTGTTGTATACTCTGTAATACTGAGGTTTGTGCAGGCCATGTCACCTGATGGAGAGGCTATTGTGACAGGGGCGGGAGATGAAACCCTTCGGTTCTGGAATGTCTTTAGTAAGATGAGATCTACTAAGGTATGGATTTGTCTAATTTCTTCATCTTGCACACCTTGCACTGTTTTTTTTTTTTTTATGTCTTTTTAAATTATTTCTCATGGTTTTGTCTTTCTTCTTAGGAATCAGTCTCAGTGTTGAACCTCTTCACCAGGATCCGGTAGTCTGTATTGTCGTGAGGGTAATAACAGGAAGGGGACTTGACTCTGCATGCATCAAGTTGTTCGTGGGCCTCTTTGAATATTAGTGTCGGCCATCTTCAGAGACTTCAACGACTGATCTTAGTTTATTTAGCCAAGCTGTAGCTGATGTTGGGAGAAGCTGAAGAGTTGCACAATCAGACTTTCAAGGGCTGAGGAAATTGTATGGCACACAGGAATTCACTTCCACCTGAATTATGGAACCACTGCCTCTTCAACCAGACCCATGATCCCTGATGATCAGGAGCGTTTCAGGGCCGTTTGTGTGGTTGTTTTGTTTACAAATTGACTTTGTGCATACCTGCCAAATATACTGAGTTTATCCTTTTGTTTGTGTATTTATTTTTTTCTTTTTATTCTTACGAGTCTGCTTGTTTAAAAGATTTGGGGTTTTATTTTTATGTCCATAACTGCAGATTTCAGTCTCACCTCTGAGCTAACTTTGATTTCTCCTCATTTACTGAAAATATTCTTGTATTTTTTTGTGTTTTTTTATCTTGTTTTTATGAGTGACAAAAATATGTTGTGGACACTGATATTAGAATACATAAACCACTGAGACCTGGGGTGGGGGGGTCCAAAAACTACATGAAAAGGCCTTGTTTTATTATTTTATCACTTATTGGGTTAATTTTAACCCACTAAATGTTCAAAGATTGTTTTATAATATCATAGGAAAAAGACTATGGGGAAACTGTACATAAGAAAAATCATTACAAAAGAAATCCATATATCATTTTAATGTGACTTGTATGATATTTTTTTTTTATTCATGTTCCTTTAGAGAATTTAATAAGGAAGATTTAAAAAAAATGTGTTGGCCTGTCAGTGTAGTTCATAACAAAAGAGTGCAGTTTCAAAGAAAAGGAATAAACCAACCAGTTAAATGTGTGCAGAAGTTCTGATTTGTCAGAGTTTCTTTATCATTTGCACCACATGTACATGTGGTGGGACGAAATTATGTAAACAGGGTCCCAGTTACATCCAACAGTAAAATATAAAAAGAAAAACAATAAGATCTAAGATATGAACTAAGAAATAGTTTTAAAACAATGCATTGAACAGCAGCACAAACATGAGTCTGTGTGAGCAGATGAGTACAAATGAACACAGCAAAATGAAACAGATCAGCAGCAACGTGATTTTTCACAGTGATTATTCTGGTTAGAGATTCATGAGTCTAACAGCCTCAGGGTAGAAGCTGTTCCTCAGTCTAGTGGTTCTACACTTAATGCTCCTTAACCTCCTTCCTGAGAGGAGTAGGGCAAAAAGTGTGTGCTGAGTGAGTGATGTCCTTCATTATGCAGTTGGCTGTCTTCCTGCATCTGGAGGTGTAAATGTCTGTGATGGTGGGGAAGCTGACTCCAACATCTTCTGTGCAGCTTCACCACTCTCTGCAAAGCTTTTCTTTCTGCAGCTGTGCAGCCTCCGTGCCACATGTTGATGCTGGAGCACAGGATGCGCTCCACTGCACACCTGTAGAAGGAGGTGATTTGTGTCTAAAATATTTAAGCACAGGGCAATTGCTAACAAATTACATTTTTTGTTTTGAGCAGCCATTCCCCCCCACACACACAGACACACACTGGCTACATTCAGCTGTTTTCTGTTTGCAGCCTCGTTCCATTTTTGGCTGTTATTTGTTAAACTATGGGATGGAGATAATTTGTTTGTTTACAGAACTTGTCTGAGGAAGTTTAGGGGAATTTTAACAGCTTAACCTTAGAGAAGTACTTTTTCTCCTCAAAACTATGCTGTCAATTTACACAAATGTTTAAAATGTGGTGATATAGGTTTTTAGACTTGATGTTTAAAATGAGGTGATATAGGTTTTTAGACTTGATGCTTTGTGTGAAAAATGCTATGCTAAAGAGCTCAAACCACACAGAGCAGCCGCCATTTTGAGAACTGAAGAGAGACGGTCCATGTCACGTCAAGGGGCCTCCCATTTTTCCTAAAGAGACACGCTGCTCGCTCCTTCACTAGCCATCTTTCGGTTCAAACAGTCTTATACTGCCATCCGGTGGTCAAAAAAAGGTACTACACACAAAACAAATGTACAAACATTTCTTCTTAAATTTTACAATACTTAGTAATTATTGTCAAATTTCAAACAATATTATAGTTTATCACAATAATTTCTTAGACAATTAATCGCCCAGTGAAACGTATTATTGTGAAGGGCCTAGTCATTAATGAGTTGTAGTTACACTAAATGTATTGAAATAAAGCCATCACTGGTGGTCAGTGTTGATGCCCATCAATCTGATTAGTTTTAAGACTTTCTAACAAAGATCCATCATTCTACAGTGATAAAGATTGTTTATTACTGTCAAACATCTGCAGAATGTGGAGAAATTTAAGGGAGAAAAAATATATAAATTTAACTCTCCATATCTCATCAACAAATTAGATGTTAACATTCATGACAGTGCAAGTAGACAAAGATACAAGAGGGGTTAATTGAAATAATTTTTGGAGAATGTCTCTTAAAAACATAAACTGGCTGCACAGTTGCAGAACGAACCAAAAGCATTTGGATCAATATAGAATATCAACACAAACTTTTTTTAAATACACAAACCTTTCTTACCAGCAGCACGGAATTGGAAGGATGATGATTTGGGCTTGTTGTGACGCTACGAGTCCTGAGCAACATGCAGTCAACTGAGCAAGCCATGAACTCTCTGTTTAAAGTACTCCAGAATCAAACATGGAGCTGTCGGTGTGGCATCTGAACCATGGAGGACATTTGGACACAACAGTACAATGATGGACTCAAACAAATCTTCGTGTTGAAATTAATTAGTCTTCAACCTGATTGCAATGTCCAGGCAAAACATTTGGCTTATACCAATGTTGATTACTGCTGCTAAAGATGCTTCTGGAAGCCTCTCAGTCTTTTCTACACAATGCCTTTGGTTCAGTCGTTGGTTAATCAGTAGTAACGCATAATATTCCATGTGGTCTTTTTCTGGTTTGATATTTTAAAGCACATTCGAATATAGATATTTATGCAGTGTACTGTTGAATCCTCAGCTGTCCTGCTCATCCACCTCCTACAGATGTTCAACACCAGAGGGTGCAGTTCCTCTGAACTGGTCAGTATGATTCAGTGTTGCATGTCTGCTGCCACACCCTTAATCAACCCAAACCATATACAGTACAGTACCTTAAAGGTGGGCTTCAGATTTAGTAGACTTAGAAAAAAATATCCTGTCTGTATTGGTATAAAGATGGATAAACATATGCACATGGAGCTGCCACCCCCACGAGGTGTCCAGTTGATTTTATTCTGAGTTGAGCTTTATTTTTCTTTTGAGAAGGCAGAATTTAAGTGCCACAAAACACCCTGCACTCCACTTTGTTTTCAGGGAGTTTGTACATTTCCACCGTATTCCCAAGCCAGCCCACACAAGCAGAGTTTTGACCTGGAGGATGAAGCATAATAAATGTTCACAGCCTTAAAATGCCCCCACACCTCTGCATGTGCCCTGCAGCGTATCCAAATTCACTCCCACCCATTCAAGCAGCAAATGGATGTTATCAACAACAGCTGAAGGGTCCAAATACACGCGGAATGATAATTATGCTCCTTTTGTTTTTATACTTGTAAAATGACCGCGGAAAGCTGAATTCAGAAATGAAAAGAAATAATTCATTAAAATACGAAGTAATTAAGCAACTTTTAAAATTCTGCCTTTTTTTTTTTTTTTTTTTTTAGTTTTTTATGAAGTTTTTTATTTTTTAATCAGGTAGGTCTTAGTGACTTAGCTTTTGTCAACACCAAAAAGCCCAAAGCCTTTTCTTCCTTTTGGACTCCATTATGATGTTGTTGGAATAACATGCCTGGTCTATTATAGTGATCAGATAAATCATCTGAATGGAGGACTTTCAGCACAGTCTTCCTGCTCATATCTGCACCTCTTGTTGGGCAGATGTTATAAACCCTGAAAGCAGTATGGAGAACAGAGGGGCATCACTAATATGCATAATCCTACCTCCTGATGTTTCCATCAAGAGACGCAGAGTGAGATGGGCATTATTCTACTAAAGCCCCACAACACAGTGAACAAGACCTTCCCCCAGGTGCCTTCCTGAGCCCGACTCTTGTGTTTTCTTCATAATCAGACTGCACTGATAGCAAAGGAACAAAGCTATTAGCCGCAGCCACCAGGTGTCTGTTTGGTCATTTTGTCCGAAGGAGCAGAGCATAGAGAGGGCCTTATTTACAAAGAGAGAGGAGTCACTTGAAGTACCTTTGTGTTCATGAAAGAACACAGAAGAGTAAGGGTGAGATGTTTTTCCACTCCCTGGAAACTGCGAGGAGCTGTCAAATAGCAGGTGACAGAAGATGTAAATAGCTCTGATTTAAATAGCCCAACTTCAATCAGGAAGCAACCTTGTCTGCAACATTGTCTGTTGACTCAGTGTGTTCTTTGGCTGGGAAACGGTGAGCTCTGCTGAAACAGATGTGCAGTAAATTGATAGACATGTGTAGTGGCCCTAACTAATGATTTTATGGATGTGTCAGTCATTTGAACTCTGCCTCAAGTCATCACAGTGGGGCTCAGACTGCGAAGACAATTTGTATTAATGCGTTACTTCAAAAACTAACCATAAATGATTATCGGTTAGCTAAAATCCAAATAAAATTGTAGGCAGAGCAAATTTTTTTTATTTATTTATTTTTTTACTGAATTTACAACAGTATATGGCAACACTATCCAACGCAAATGGGAAGGTTTCAATATTTTGATGCGTGCAGATAATCACAGTAGTTTCACATTATAAATTGTAAAGTTTTATTTATTTATTTATTCCGCCAC
>JARVGQ010001954.1:21395905-21406491 GCA_031762355.1 Hypsolebias martinsi | reverse complement strand
TTTTTTTTTAATGGGAGATGCGTTGTAACTACGAAACGTCGTAACTCGAGACCGTCGTAACCCGAGGACTACCTGTACATATGTGGTTAAAGAGTTTAGAACATTGCAGTGTGAGAAGGGTTTATAAAGCCTGAAAATATATAAATACTAAAATAAATATAGCATTCCTACTTTGTGGTTTTTCACTTATCACTAGGTATTCAGAATATAACCCCCACGATAAACAAGGGTTAGGGCCCCTGGTTATAGGTTAGATTATAGGTCGGGCTATGATATAATTTTCAATATGTTTTTTTGCTGTCAAGGTGAAAACACAAGATGCTTTTACTCTAGGACACCATTTCAAATAATACAATTTTGGGAGTTCCTATTAAAGTACTGTTTCAGTGTGGATTCAAGGCTGAAACAATAAAAAAAAACTTGCATATTCACAAAGAAACATTTCAGTGTGGATGAGCTCTGCTCTCATAGGAAATCATGAATGGATAATCTAGCTGAGGAGAAGCAGGTCTGGTTAATCACTGCAACCCAGTCCTGAATATGCTGAAGCATGAGTAAAATGAACACAAAGAAAACTCATGAAAGACACCTGAAGAGGGCTTCTGTGAAAGGTTCTCCCTATGCCTACATCTCTCTCTCTCTGTGTGTGTGTGTGTGTGTGTGTGTGTGTGTGTGTGTGTGTTACAGTATCTCATGAACCAGTCAATGGAATTTAATGACATTCTCAGAGTAATCATTGGATATAAATCTACAACTGATTAGCTGATTAAAAAACATTTTAAAGTCAGTCTGATTCCACCACCTCAGTTAGCACCTTAGCAAACAAACTGACCATTTGTTGTTGTTGTTTTGCATCTTCTGCGAAGATTGCTTTGAATTTGATATGCTAGTGATAACAACGTTGATCAAAAGCAATGTTCAGTCAATATTAACTGAGAAAGTTACAGTGACTGAAGGGACTGTTTTTACCCAGTCTTAGGTCAAAAGTACTAAAGCAAAAGTTTGAGGCAGCTCTTTGGTGTTGAAAAGTCCGTAAAAGTTCACAGTAATCCCTTCAGTAGTTTCTGAAAAGCAACAAACTTGATTTTCAGAGACACACAGCTAACCCAGAAAATGAACTTCTGTTAAAAACTAAAATCTACTTCATTCCATACACTAGTAGGCAGTAATTTTGATATTTAGATAATACACAAAGAACACTAATGCAACATGCTTTATTATTATTTTTTCTGTTTGCAGGCACCTGAATCAGCACATCATAACCCAGCTGAAACTTAAGGCCTTTCCCTCAGAGCACAAAAGTAAAGTCAGTGGTCGAATGTACCGGTATTTGCAGAAAGTGTTTCTTTTTGTTGCCATTTTGTGTCACTCAGCTATACAGGCACTGTTCTCTAAGACACAACAGAGTAGTGATCAGTGTCAAGATAAGCCAAGCGGCGTGTCGAACACATCATGTAGATCTAAGAAAAGTGCACACTTGCTGATGGCAATCTAAAAGTAACATGGATGCAGCAATGAGGGAAACAAAAACCCAGCTGGAGAGAGGAGGCCAGGTGAAGGCAGACAAAGAGTAACTAAGATTCTGACGTATGATGTAGAAACACAGGAACACAGAAGCTGCATCTTCGTCGGAAATACTTACTCAGTTAACGTGGTGATGTTGCTGCTGCTGATCCGCCCTCTTCCATAAACTACATGCTGCACGCAGACAGACTGCACTAACAAGGGACAAGCTGCACCGGAGCAGCCACCGGCAACACCTTCTTTTCTATTCTTACCCCACAACATCGCATCACAACCCCACAACCAACGTTGCATTTGCGTCACTTGCTAAAAAACCCACCTCTTTCCATTTACATCACTCTCACCTATTATTCCTCAAGTCCAGCTCAACATGCAGCAGCAGCAGCAGAGAGAACAGATGAAGCTGCTGTTATTACCAAGCACTCCCTCCAGATTTCCTCCTGCTGTTCCACAAGCCTCATGTCCTACATATAACACATGCATCCATACTGTATCCTGCTGCAGAAATGAGTCATGCTCCACTGCTCCTCCATAGTCACACCCCACCCCATCACAAGCACAAAAAAAAAAAAAAAACTATCTGCTCCGTTTGTGAATTTTACTCACTCCACATGAAACACTTTGTCACACCACCGTTGGGGGCAGAAGGAGGTGGGCGCCTGCTGTGAATGCAGAGGTAAGGCGATGATTGAAAAGAGACTAAAGGTGCTTGTGCGAGCACTGAACCCACACATCATCACACTGCCCGAGGCCTTCAAAATGAGCATCATGAATATTTTAAATCCCACAATATTCTGTGGGAATCTGGAGGCTGTCATTGAGCCGCCCGATCAGGATAACTAACGTCCCCCCCACACCTTCCTCCTCCCAGAAGAATTGTCTGCTCAGCTTTTTTTTTTTTTTTTTTCACCAACACCCCTCTGTTACACTGCTCGACTTTCCTTATAACACTAATGGGGTTGTGGAAGAATTTTTAAAATTTTAACCCTATTTTTGCTGCTCACATGTTCTTTAAGGGGGGGGGGAACAAGTTTGAAACCAATAAACAAACTGAAATGAACTGGTTTATGAATCATCAAGCAGAGAATCAGATATTGACTTCCTTTAAATAAGCAAATATGAGAAACATTTATATTTCTATCTAACAATAACCAAATTCAGAAGTGTTAATATTTTTCAGCTGCATATCACAGGATTTAGTATGGACATTAAGCTGAAAAAGCTGATGGACGATTGAATTTAAACAACAAATATACAAGACAATGTTCAGGTTAAATAGTAAATTTAAAATAATGACATTTTTATGTATAGTGATGAAAAGCCACTTGAAATATGCATGTTTTGAATTATAGCTAGAGAGCTGTTTTGTTGTGTAGAAGGGATTGAATATTGGGTATACGAAATTTTCAAAAATTCATTGTTACACACGACTGACTTCATTCATTTGTAAATAAAAATGGCTTAAGTTTCCTCAAGAAGTACGGTCTGCTCTGTCCCTTCTTGTAGATGCTTCACTGTTGCATCTCCAGTCCAGTATGTTGTCCAGGTGAACCCCAAGGTATTTATACTTCACCACCACCTCCACTTCTTCTCCCATGATGGAAATAGTGTTGGACCTGTCCCTGTTTCTCCTGAACTCTATAATCATCTCCTTTGTTTTGTTCACATTCAAGATGAGATGATTGTTTCCACACCATGCCACAAAGCATCCACCAGTTCCCTGTACTCAGCTTCTTGTCCATCTCTGATACACCAGACCACTGCAGAGTCATCTGAATATTTCTGCCGATGACAGGAGTCTGTTTCGTACTGTAAATCTGAGGTGTACAGAGTGAAAAGGAATGGTGAGAGTACAGGACCCTGTGGTGCTGATAAGTCCCTTTCTTAGGAAAAAAAAAACAACAACAACAAAAAAAAAACAATAAAATACAATAACTCCTTATCATTTTAATTAAAAATACAAAACATGTTAGAAATAGTTTGCACGGTTGAAGAAAGTGTTAGTACTGAAAGAAAGTATTGGTTTGTCAGATCACACTGTTGGTTGGTTTTCTAATTGTCTCTCAGATCGGAGGCTATGCATTCATCAAAACGGTACTTCGTCTGGCTATCTTTTTTTTAATTAAATTTTATTCATTTTACATTTAAAAAAAGAAACAATTTCGCATATTATATGAAAAGAAAACATAAAATGAAAGGTGGCAGAATGAAGAAGAAATCCTTATTTTGTCTGCCCCTTTAAAAAAACAATTTAAACAACCAATTCATATAATAACACTCTATAAGTAACAAGCAAAAGAAGTAACTTTCACAGTCTACAAATATCTAGAACATTAAACACTTAACTGAAAGTTTTAGTATTTTGTTAACAATTCAGTTTTGATATTTTTTTAAACTTAAGCACTGAATTCACATTTTAACATCATTTCCTAAGTTGTTCCACAATTCAACTCCCTGTATAGAAATAGACCATCCCCTTAAACTAGTTTTATACCGTGGTTTTGCAAACACTTCAGTTCCCTTAAGACTGTAACAGCTTTTTCTCTTAACAAAATGCATTTGAACATTTGAAGGTAATATATTATTATGAGCTCTACACATTATTAACAAAATATTATAGTTACAGTATATGAGTTATATTATATCATATTTAGATTAATTTACTCCCAAAAAAATGGGATAAAAGTGCCTAAAACTCTGTGCAGTAATAAACAGAATGTATCTCAGAATTGCTCACTTATTTAGGACTTAAGAATCAGTTTATGCAAAATTGAAGTGAGTTACATCAGATTGATGAGGAGTTTCAAAAACCAAGTGTGAAAAATACTGACTGCAAGAAATCCAGGGACAAAAACAAAGTATTCCTTTAAAGTCAGTGGATTGTAGAATATCAGATTACTGAGAGATTCAGAGGGTTGGAGAGAAAATACACAGTTAGGTCTAGTGTTGAGGATCAATTTTGTGGATGGCTTCACTGCAAGAACACTGAAATGCTGAAGAGAAAAAATACTTGCCAAAGTATTATGTTAACTCCCCCTCCGTGCATAAACTGATCTTTATGATGCAGTCTGAAAATGTGGCAGCGATTTGTGGACTGGAAACTTTGTGCAGATTGTGTTGAATTTATTTATTTGCTTTTATTGTGCAACATCTGCATGACCTGAACGTTTCCTGTGCTCCACATCGTTACCTGGTCGTGAGTGCAACAGTAGAGAGCTCCAGGTACTTTATGGAAACGTGCAAAAAAATTCTGTTAATACAATCATGATTTGCTTTTATTGCTATTTCATCTCTGTTGTAATAGATACCACATCTTTTAATTTCCATGAAATAAGAATTGACACTAACATGGTTAAAATAAAAAGAGATTTTAAAGGTACACATATGTAAAAAATATACATAATTTAACAAATACTTAAACATGTTAATACTTAAATGAACACATTTTATCCATTAAGATACGACAGAAACGTAAATTATTGCTTATTGTACTTTCTGTAACAGGTGAAGGAGAAAAAGAAGCTTTTACATTTAGCAAAGATCTAATTTAACAATTATCGTGGAGCTGTTTAAATTATTTAAATCCATGCAGAGAACAATAACGAGAGTTAGTGGGAGAGATCACATCGCTCCAGTTTTAGCTTCTCTCCACTGGCTCCCTGTCAAGTCCAAAATTGAATTCAAAATCTTACAAAGCCCTCAACAACCTAGCTCCATCTTATATTACAGATCTTGTTGTTCCATATTTTCCTAACAGAGCACGTCACTCTCAGACTGCAGGTTTCCTTGTGGTTCCTATAGTTTCAAAAAGCAGAATGGGAGGAAGATCTTTCAGTTATCAGGCTCCTCTCTTCTGGAACCAACTTCCGGTTTCTGTCCATGAGGCTGACACATTGTCCAGTTTCAAGACTTTCCTTTTAGATAAATCCTATAGTTAGAGTTGACTTGTTATGCTGCCATTACTGAAGGACAAACTGACCTCGTTTCCTTGAATGAATTGTTAAAAGTGAATGGTTTTCATTGGAAACTATTTCTATCTTGTGATTCTTGACCTGCCATTGTGTATCTGTTCCTCCTTCCTGTTCCTCTTAAACCCAGCCGGTCGAATCAGATGACCGCTTGTTGTGCCTGGTTCTGCTAAAGGTTTCTTCCTCATGAGGGAGTTTTCCTTTTCACTGTCACCTTCATGCTTGCTCAAGATGAGAGTTCTGTGATGGAGTTAAATTTAGAGCAGTCTGCTCCTCAGATAAATATTGTTAACTTACTTTTATTATATATGAATGTTTCTCTTCAGTGCCCTGAGATGACTTCTGTTGTGACTTGGTGCTGTATAAATAAACTGAATTGAACTGGATTATTGTCCACCAGAGCTGTTGCTCGTGAATTGAATGTTCATTTCTCAACCATAAGCCTTCTCCAAAGACGTTTCAGAGAATTTGGCAGTACATCCAACTGGCCTCACAACCGCAGACCACCACACCAGCCCAGGACCTTCACATATGGCATCTTCACCTCCAAGATTGTCTGAGACCAGCCACCTGGACAGCTGCAACAATCGGTTTGCAAAACCAAAGAATTTCTGCACAAACTGTCAGAAACCGTTTCAGGGAAGCTCATCTGCATGTTTGTCCTCATCAGGGTCTCCACCTGACTGCAGTTCATCACCGTAACCATTATGGGTGGCAAATGCTCACATTCGATGAGGTCTGGCACGTTGAGAGGTGCTCTTTTCATGGATGAAGCTTGATTTTCATTGTACAGAGTAGATAGCAGACTGTGTGGATGAGCGGTTTGCTGATGTCAGTATTGTGAATTTAGTCGCACCACCATGGAGGTGGTAGGGTTATGGAAAGGGCAGGCATATGCTGTGGACAACGAACACAGGTGCATTTTATTGATGACATTTTGAATGCACACAGATACCTTGATAAGATCCTGAGGCCCACCGTTTGGGCATTCTTCCACAACCATCACCTCATGTTGCAGCAGGATAATGCACGGCTCCATGTTGCAAGGATCTGTACACAATTCCTGGAAGCTGAAGACATCCCAGTTCTTGCATGGCCAGCATACTCCCTGAGCATGTCACCCATTGAGCATGTTTGGGATGCTCTGGACTGATGTATACAATGGCGTGTCTGAGTTCATTACAATGCACAACAACTTCACACAACCAGAGGAGTTGAAGAGGAGAAGACCAATGTTCCACTGGCCACAATCAACAACCTGATGTGTTGCACTGCATGAGGAAAATGATGGGCACACCAGATAGTGACTGGTTTTCCGTCACAAAAAAAGGCCTATTGTGCAAGTACAAATTTTTACTGTCATGTTTTTTTCTTTATTTAGTTTGTGTTCAGCATGTTTTCTGTTATTTCCTTCCTGTGTTGCACAATTCCCTTATGCAGCTATTTTTCTTCTTCTTATAAAGTCTAAATTTCTAAGTGTTCATATTTCTGAAAACAGCCTCGATCCAGATAAGAATTTAATGAATGCAATCAGATGGTGGTTTTCATGTTCACCAAGAATAAACCTAACAAAGAAAATAGCAATCCCCACATATTTATGTAAATAATTTATGTTGTGTAATGTCAACATTTTATTAAAATATGGTGACTAAGCCATACTTATATAGGATTATATTACGTATTGATTTATTGTGAGGATTGGAGTGTTTTTGTCTTATTGTTATTATTTCTATATTTATTTATTTATTTTGACAGTTCTTTGTGTTTCTAGGTTAGGCTTATGTCCCGTTTTGGTCAATGTGTTTTTGTTTGCTTGTTTGGTTTTTAGTCACTTGTGTTGTTTGTCTCATCAGTCTATCAGTCCAGTTCTCTTCAGTTCAGTTTTCTCTGTATTGATCCTGTTCCTCGGTCTCGCCACGCCAACCCTCACCTGTTCCTCTTTAACTATCAGATCTGCTGTTTCTGGTTTTGTTCATTAGTTTTTTTATTTATTTTTACTCTCCATTTCTCAACAGTTTGGCATAATTTCTCTTCCATTCACCGTCATCCATCCATCCTACTATCCTTTAGTTTGTTCATGATATACGGTCCGTTTTTGTTTTCCTCTGAGTTTCTTGAATGTTAGATTTATCTAGTGTTCTGACACATCAGTGTTTGTTTTTATTTATTTGTGTATATTTATTTAATTAAAATTAAAGCTCCTTGCCTCCATCTGCATCTAGATCCATCAGTACATACACTCCTCCACTTTGACATTTAATTAGCAATGACCCAGTCGTATAATTTTACTATTTCTTCAGATTTTCAACATTTTTTATTGTTTTCTCGACTGAAGGTTATAAACTGTAGTAATTCTATTTTTCCTTGTATAATATTATTTTCGTCCCTTTTTTTTTTTTTTAACTTCCCTTAATGTTACTAAGGCACTCAACTTTTCCAAATGAAATAAGAACACTTGTTTTACTTTTTACAGACTTTCAAGTTAATTTAATTTCCTATTCTTCCAGAGGGCCGAGGTAAACACAAAAAGCAAACAATTAGATAAAACATGGCTACTCTTAATCAAACGAGAGATGTCTTCCTATGTCAGATCATAAAGAGCACCTCCTTTCTACATCAGTGCTGTTCAGTAGATTTTTTATATTCCCAGTTCACTTTCAGTCTTTGAGCCCTCGTTGTATGTTGCCTGTTGGGTTTCTTATAACTGTTTTGCTGCCTTGTCAACTTTTATGTTTCTTATTAAAGTCCTTACTTATTATTCATGTATCTGCTTTTTGGGTTGTTTTATGCACATTTTACAGTTTGAGGTTAGGTTGAAGATTTTTTTTATTTTTTATTATTGTTTGTTTTTTACCTTTTGCTCTTTGTGAAATCAGCGTTAAGTGTAAATAACTCGTGATTCTGCACAAAATCCATAGAGTCAAATCCTCCATATATTTAACCCGACTTTACCTCTGGATAGAAATAGAAACATCCAGTCTGGGTCTGTAACACACTGTCGACAGTCTTATTTTGCTAACACCCTCAAAATGATTATAATGTCACTTTTAGCCCCGTCTGCCGGCACGGCAAATCCACCCGGCAGCATCAACATCACCCTCAGTGGCACTGCTGACACTATTCTGCTGCATGCACTTTTTCTTTCATTTATTTTTTTCATAATACGCACATCCTCAGCTGAAATACTAATCCAATGATAAACGAAAATCTGAAAAGTGGTCAGAGAAAAAGCTTGGGAAGAGCTCACTTTAGCAGAAAAATGACGGAAATAGGATGAGATGAGCTTGTACTATAACCGGCCTAACACCTGTGAATAAACACAAACTTAGTGGCATTACGGACACATTTCAAATGCCAGTGCACAGAAAGTTTCCATTTTTATCAATTTCGCCTTAAACTGAACAAAATGTAGACTGTTTATGTAAGCTTTTAAAACTCATCACAGCTCTTAAATAATTCAGACTATTTTTTTAGTACCACATATTTTAATCTGAGGGTTAAACTTTTAAGCATCAGCTGCAGGATAATAAATAGCCATTTGGCTAATTGTCATTCTCCTGGGTAGCTTGCCCATTTAGACAATAACCACACTGGGCTAAAACACAAGAGACTTCTCTGTACCCCTTTAAATCACATCATCTGACACAAATGTTAAAAATAAGAGCACTAGTAGGTACTCCACATGCTGAATTGTTGTTCTCTAAACCATTCATTGAGCATGCTTTATAATACTGGAATTCCACCAAATGATAGCCTGACAAAACACTCCAAACTCTGATGTGAAATATACCATCCTCAAACATCCAGGACTTTGTCTCCCACAGGCTTCCCCTCCCCCTCGCTTTTACTCCCTGTAGCAGCCGGGCAGCAGTAGCTCTGCACCTTTCAAGGACACCAGCACCAGAAAGGATGGAGAGGGAGGCAAAAAAAGACAGAAACCGAGAAAAATTTAGATCAGGAGCAGAAAAGAGAGTGATATAAAGGAGAAGATAACGCAAAACAAAAAAGGCGGAAATGTTAAAGCATTGAAGAATAGAGGGGGTGACATCACATAACAAAGGTAAAGATGTGAATATAATAAAGAGTGCAGATGGAGTGATACCAAGAGCGTGAACTATCAGTAAGAGACAGAGAGGAAGGCAGCCATGGTTGCTTACGTCACCTTCAGGATGACATTGGCAGGACACACTGGTCTGCTGCCTCATCAATTCCACTGCTGCCCAAGAGGGAATCATAACGCGCACGCATACAGAGGCACATGCATGCTCACGCCCAGCCCCTGCCAACGTGGCTCTACCTGGCCAAACACACCCGCAGCCTCTGATTGGCTGCCGACAGCCAGCAGCATCCCTCCTGCTCACAGTCAGCGAGACTCTGCTTGGAAACAGAGCGGTCGAACTGCTAACGACACAGACCGCTGCTGCAGCGCCCACAACTATATGATCCACAGTTTGAAAGACACAAAAAAATACAAAATCATCACAAAAATTACACAGAGGGGGTTCAGTCGGTTGTTAAGGACAACGGTTAAACAACTTTATTCTTTGTAAAAATCCTTTCTATCATATAAAAACAGATGCAGAGTTTAAAAATTAATAAAATATTTCATCAAAAGCAACAATTAAAAAAAAAAGGCGATAACAGCGTAGCACCAGTTAGGAGTCAAATTACCAGTTTGGGGTGATTAATATATTTAGTTTACCAGCAAGTGACCTGTAAAGAATTAAAAATTATGGTGCTGTGATTTCAAACTGACTCAAACCAAATCAATGGTGCTTATAATAATAATAATAATAATAAACAGTTCCTTCTAGTTATTGTCTGGTGGTGTTTCAGGTTAGGAAGAGTTTGTGGAAACTGTGCTTTAAAACGAGGAGCTTTAAAATTTACTGATCCTAGGTTTAAAGTGTGATAGACACAAAAACTGTCACATAACAACTTTTGCAAAATTTATTAAAAAATTGACTACAGAATTCCTTCATAAAGACCCAAAAAGGAAGAAGCGGGCAAAGGAGGATGGCTGGCTGGCTGGATGGATGGATGGATGGATGGATGGATGGATGGATGGATGGATGGATGGATGGATGGATGGAT
>JARVGQ010001954.1:21366498-21378755 GCA_031762355.1 Hypsolebias martinsi | reverse complement strand
CCAGTTTAAAGGGTCGGTCTACATCAATACAAGGAATAAGCTTGTGGAATAGCTTGGAAAACGATGTAAAAAAAGTTGTCAATTTCTATTTTTTAGAAAATGATCAAAACTAAATTGTTGAAAAGATATATATAAATTTTTGTTAATATGAAATGTTCCAGAATATGTAAATGTGTGATGTGTTCTGCTTTCAGTTGTAGACAGATGAGCATTGTTTTGAATTGATTATTTGAATAGACTTTGTTTTTTTTTAAAGGGGGCAGGCATGATAAGATTTTTTTCTTCTTCTGCCACCCTTCTTTTTAGATTTTTCTTTTTATGTTTTTTTTTCTGTGATTTGTAATTTCTTTTTTTTCATGTTTTAAATTCTGAAATGAACAAATAAATAAAGGGCCTTTATAACTATTCTTTGCATAAACACACAGCTCTACCTTATAAATGATCAATTTCCACTTAGAAATAATACAATGCTTTCCAGATTCCACGAACATTGCTAAAGCACCAAGATTCCTGCTGTAGTTACAGACTAGAAAGAGTTTTTCATGATCATTAAATATTATTTACCACTTAGCCACTGTTTACTAAGGCCAGGTAGGTGCTTTCCTCACTACAATTAACTTTTTTTGCATCCAGCTCAAAAGAAAACATGGGGCTTATACAAGACAGACAGAAAGCCGTAAAAAATCTGACTGAATCAATGGAGAACGTCAAGAAATTCTGATCCTTCCACACAAGCACAGTTACCATTAGTTAATGCACTGTGGGTTGCATAAAGTGCTGAACAGGTTGATTTAAAGCTGATGGTCTGCAAAGATGGCAAAATGAAAAGGAATGCGTTCAGACTCCATAATCTAAAGGAAGGTGAAGGGCGCCAAACAAGGAGGTGAGAGGAATAGATAAAATCCTTATGCATAAAGTTAAGAAAGTTCTTGAATGCTGTATAAATTTTATTTGGCTTGACAAACTGCAAAAATCTCAACAATCTGGCTTAAAACTGGAGAAGCCAAGAGAGATACAGTTCAGTACCGTACTTTTCGCTATATAAGTTGCACCTTTTTGCATAAATTAGCATGTCCTGCGACTTATACAGTGAAGCAACTTAATTATTTATTTATGTTCCCCATATTTCTAACCCAATTTCTGGCTGAGATCTGACAATTTTATTCATTCTGACATGAAAAATATTGAACACTACCATTTTCAGCTGCTAGAGTAGCACGAGCAATATGGCAAGCCAAGTTTCTCATTGATAGGTCAAAGTGGCTATTAATGAGACACTTGGCTTGCCATACCAGACACCTCTGTCTCCTCCTGAACTCCTGGAGCAAATGTCAGATCAGCTGCATTTCACCACGCCACTCAGGCGAAATGCAGCTGAGTTGATGATTGAAGTGTATTTATTAAGGAAATATTAAACTGAGACACACCCTTAGTATAATGTCAAAAAAACACATACTTGTTTTTATGTTACTATCGAGGTAAATTTCTAAGAAATCCAAAGTGAGTCCTCCCTCTGCGCGCTCCCATAGCCATGAATTGGCTTTTGAAATGCAGCTGATTTGACTGTCAACGTGCATTTATTAAGGAAAAGTTAAACTGAGACACAACTTTGCTATAATTTTGAGCAAACAAATAATTGTTTTTAAGTGTTAATCTTGTTAAATTCTTGTAAAAGTCCTCCGGAGCATGCATCCGCGGCCGACATTTGGCAGCCAATTGATTTTTGGCACAACACCGGCCCACATTTCCGGGTTGTCAGAGGTGACGCATAATAGATGCAACTTATATGGTGAAATTATGTATTTATGGTTGTTGTTCTTTTATTTTTTTCACTTTATTAGACAAGTTTGGACTGATGTTTATATGGCAATGCGATGTGTAGGACGTAAAGTATGTTATATAAATTAAGGAAGTTAAAGTTAAAAGTAGGTGTGCTGATTGCTAACAATATCCTGGTAAGCTGAATAAAGCAAAATAAAACAGAAAAGTCTGTCAAAACTAGCTAACATGAAACAAGAGTAAAGCCAAACAAAGGCCAGTTCAAGAAACCTAAGATGAAATCCTGAACATTGTGACAGCAGCACCTGAGGGAAGTGTGTTAGTGTCACAAAAAGCACTTAAAATTGTACAGGACAGAGAAATGTGCCCATATTGTGAGTGTGATCCTTTATGATTTTGTAATGACGATAGTTTTTTGATAAATTGCACAGATTTAGAATAAATAGTTGTTTGAAAGCAATCTAATTATATTACTTTGGTCTTCAAAATGTCCAGACTTCAATCCATTTGAAAACCTGACATGTTAGATCACACTCTCAGTCATCATCAGCATATATGAATCATTAAAATTATTATGTTTAATCCCTTCACAGATTTTTTTTTTTTTAAATCAATACCACTGTGCGATGAAGATGTTCTGGATATGTCTTGGCATCTTTCACCTGACAAGTTTTACATAAAGTCATGTGTCACCCCTTTGGATTCTCTCATACGTACCTCCATTTTGTTTAGGGACACCCAGCAGTCTGAAGGGAAGTCCTGCAGCATGGGAACCAGGAACTGTAGGCAGCCGTCCCAGTGACACAGCAGCAGCATCATACCTATCAGGTTGATAATCCGCATCACCGCACTGGCCAGGTCATAGGTCATATGGAAGATCTGAATGATGTCCATGAAACAGGAAGAGGTGTTAAAACCCGTCTGAAACTTTTTCGCGATGAAGACATACAAAACAAAGCTGGGTGAACTGGCAACCCGCTCAGCTTTACTGAATTTGAATAATAAAGAGGAGAAGCAATGCACCATCAGCACCAAATCAACCCAGCAGGAGCAGGTGAGACAACGTTCACACAGATACATGGCATCAGTCTGAGTCTCAAGCGCTCACGCACGCCCGCGGGCACAAAGACGAACTAACATCGTCAGATATGTCATCACATCGCACACATGCACACATTCACATGGACGGGGTGTCGGACAGGGACCATCGTGATCCTGAACCGCTGATAGGGTGCGTCGTCTCACGTCAATCATTCTCACTCACTCGGACCGATCATGTGAAACCTGAACAACTTGAAGAACCCTCCCCGCCTAACGACAAACAATAAAACTGATCTGTGTGTAAATGTGCAACGTGTGTGTGCTGAAGTCCACTCCGAAGGAAGTGGGTCGTTTCAGTGCAGCTGAGGGAGAAGTGATCCTTGGTGATGGGAGTGACGAGCAAAGAGGCTGGACATGAATCACATGTGATGAACTTTCTAAATGCAGCTTTAACCTTCATGATGTTTTTACTGTCACTTTTTATCAGTCAGGAGCCAAGAAAACAGAGATTATGACTGTGTGTTTTTTTGTCTCTCACCAGGAATAGATCAGAGAAACTGTACAGCCAAGAACCACAGCTTTATGCTCCAAAGCTTGGATTTTCTAAATAAGTTAGAAGCTAACTTGAAAAACAACTCATCTGAACCAGATGTTTCCTGCTCGGGCCAGTGTCTTTACTCTACAGCTTATCTTACCCTCATTCTCCACGCAGCAGGCCAAGCATCACTTCTCATCATGCATCGCTGTGTGTGCATGTGTGCATATCACATAATATCTTCAGAAATCCAATGAACCAAAGGTCACATGAGCAGCCAAACCCACCGCACTGTTCGCGGCTGTGAAATGCCAACACGCCATCACGGGCAACAATGAAAAGTCGAGTGATCTCGTGACACTGCTTGTGTCCCAGGCTGAACTTCTTTAGTTAAAGGAGAAAAAAAAACTTGAGTGGCAGAGAAAGACAGAAGCTACACAGCTACAAATTATAATATGTCTTACTGTCCGAATGCTGAGTCAGCATTGGCACTAACATTTTATTTTTATAGCATCTTCCATACGTTTTCTGTACTCAAACTACTTCACGTACTTTGCGCTATTTTGACCCATCATATATGAAAACGTTCAACTTGGTTGGGAATTGGGTGCTTTGACTTTTGTATGTGTAGCTTTTATAATTTTCAAAATGTTAAACTGTGTTTAAAATAAGTTATTTGCAGTAATACTCCTAAATGGCTTCAGTTCCTTCAAAACATTTTTTTAAAACTTGCTTCAGCCTATACTTGCTCTATTTTTGTCTTCTTATGCAACTTTTAACTTTTAGCTACTCTTTTGCTACGTTTAGCTTTTATCTAGCTTTTTGCTACCTTTAACTAGTAGCTAGTGTTTGCTATCTATAAGTTTTAGCTTGCATTTTGCTACTTTTATCCATAGGCTATGATTTTGTTGTTTTCAGCTGTCCTTTTGCTACTTTAAGATTTTAGCTAATGTTTTGCCACCTTCAGCCTTAAGCTACTGTTTTACAACTTTACTCTTTTAGATTTCATGTTGCTACTTTTAGCTTTTTGCTTCCATTATGCTCCGTTTAGCATCCATTCATTTTTAGCTTATGCTCTGCTCCTTTTAGTTTCTGTTTGTCTTGTCAACTCAGCCAATTTTAGCAAAAATAATTATGCGCTGACACAGCATTTTCACAGAAAATGCAATTACATAAGTTTTATTTAAATGTATTTATTTGCTAATGATGGATCCAAGCTGATACAGAATCTCTGTTTATTTACCTTTGTTTTATTCTATTAGTGACATATCTAATCACAGGCAATTGCCCCCTCCAGCGCTGATTATTACCATTATCCTCCACCTCACCTGCTCCTCCTCTGGTGCTTTAATTGATTAACTGTGTTTGTCCTGATAATAGGCTGCTTATTAGACCGCCTGATGCCACCTGTAGGATCACCAGGACAGACTGTGAGACAGATCAAGGGACTCCAGTGACAGTGGGAGTGACTATAAAGCAAAGTTTGATCGTGCTCAAATGTCTTGCTGACTTCATATTTGTTTGTTTGTCTCCGGGTGACAGCATCAATAAATCAGGAGAGCAGGCGACTTGGAGCAGACAGAGGGGCAGATTGCCGATTTGGTCATGAGCCAGAAGCAGCATATTGGAGACAAATCAGTGACCTTTTATCACTAACAAGACAGGATGCATCGTCCTCTGCTTCCTCTTTGTATTTGAATTTTCTTATTAATAAGTGTTTCAGTGCATTTAGTCATGGACAGACGTAAAAATGTGTTCTTACCTCTTCCCATTGGTGAATGTAGCGTATTAATCTCGAGAGCCTTAGGAGCCTCAGAAGACTTAGGATCTTTGTAAAGCGAACAATCCTCAGGGCCCGAGCCGTCTTGTACACCTCCGAGTCTATCCCTTTCTCCACTATGAGGAATATGTAATCCACGGGGATGGAGGAGATGAAGTCTACAATGAACCACGTTTTTAAGTAGGTTTTCTTGATGGTTTTAGGGTCCAAAATGATGTCCGAGTTGTCCTCAATGATGATTCCAGTGCGAAAGTTGAGCACCAGGTCCATGAGGAAGAAGGTGTCGGAGACCACGTTGAAGATGATCCAGGGTGTGGTGGTCTCGTCCTTGAAGAAGGTGATGCCGACGGGGATGATGATCAGGTTGCCCACCATGAACAGCAACATTGAAAAATCCCAGTAGAACCTATAGCAGGTGTGTAGATGTGTGTGAAGTGTGCAGGACGGGAAAGGGAGGAGGAGAGGAACAAGACAAAAATAGACTCGGATGAGAAAGAGGAGCTACTGTGGAAACCTTATAGGCACAAGAGACTTCAAGCTGAAAATGGAAAAGTGTCTGAACATGCGGAGAATAATGAATTAAAAAAAAAAAAAGCTGAAATTCCACACCTAAGCAGTATTTTGTCATAACTTGGGGGGTTCTGGTTTGAGTTCCACTTGGTTTGGATGTCTCTTTCAGGTATATCAGCATATTTCAGTGTTTTTATTTTGTCCAGCTCATTGTCTTCTCTGAATGTAATGTTTGTCTCTTGTAATTGGTACAACTGTTTTTACTCACCCCATCCAGTAAATACAGGCGTTCTGGTTTTACTCAGTCCTTGTCAGATCATCTCTCGTATTTGTCACGTCTGCTCATTTAGCTTCTTGTTTTTAATCCCTTCTTTGACTACCAAACAGCAATACTACATCCGTCAGTTCTTTTATTATCTGCATGCGTTTCCACCAGGAAAGCTGGTGCCTATCTCCAGCAGTGATTGGGAGTGAACGCAGGACACCAGAGTCCATCAAAAGGTCCTCATCGTGCTCACTCACACACACTGACAATTACCAGTTAACCCAACGACCTAGTGACTGCTCTTGCGTTGCCAACAAAATGGCCAATTAAAGCAAGACATTTTTTTCCCTATCATTTCAGTTTAGAATCGAGTAAAAATAATCCTTGCTGTTTATTTCTGAGCTAATCTGCTCTTCAAAAATAATCTTCCATATTTAAAGAGTGAACTGAACAACGGACGCTACCGTCTCCTCCCTTTAAACCCTGTATTAAAACATCTAACGACGAAAGATGCTGCTTATTTTGAAGCTTAAACCGTTCGTTAAGTAAATGGTTTAAACATCAGATTGCACAAACTCAAGAGGGTTTATTGGGAATATGTGATTTTAAAAAGCATAATAAAAACCAGAGCTTGTTTGTGGCTAACGTCACTTCACTGCACTGATGTCAACTCACCACACCAGGTGATACTCACTGCACTATTATATTTTATGACATGACTCACTGTTTACCAATGTAGCTAAACATGTTTTTCAAGGTATATCGACATTTATATATATGTAGTGTGTATGCAACCCTAACCCCTAATGTGAATAAAAAATGTAATATCAATCGTGCATTATATGGTAGCAATATACTGTTAAATTTAAATTAAAATGTTTGCTTTGCAACAAATAATTATTGACAGACATGTTGTGAGGTGACTTGCCCGTCTTCTAATGAAACATTGAAAGAATTTGGTCTATTTGTCACGTTTCGTTCTTACAAGATTCTTAATTTTACTCTGGAGCCAAGTTCGTTTTCGGCCATGAAGTATTGCATTCAATTTAAACTGTTGGAAGAGTTTGTGAAGAGTCTGTGACCTTTGTTTGTGGTTTTACTTCAACGCGTGGTGCCTGCAGGTGGATGCAGCCAGGGGTGTTTGGGGGGGTCTCACCCCTTCAGATGAGGCTCTGCAGGACAGGTGCAGCGCTGAGTCATTACACTGCGACTTATGCAACAAGCTCTGATTCCTCCACCACTTAAAACGATCATATGTGCTGCAACTTTGCTGCTGTGGTGCGTTCAGGAGACTCAAAAAACATGGGAGAATGTAGGCACTTCTCCTTGGAGCCTAAGTGGGGGGCGTCTTAAGTGACACGTCATCAAATTAAGTTTAGCTTTTACTTGAGATATAAGTGGGCCAGACGTGAATGGCGCTATATGGGAGAAGAGGAAGAGGAGGAAGAGGAGGGGGTGGGGTTAAAGAGCGCCTAAACGCGCGACGCGACTCCAAATGAGAGGGGAGCTGTCCGCTTCCCGGTGGTGCTGAAAGCAGCCGGGCCCAGACCTGCAGGTCTGCTGACCCCAGAACATTTCACTGATGGACCGAACGGGCTCACATGAAGCGCCACAGTCACGAGGCGCCTTTTCGGTGCGTGGATTTCCACCCCCACTCACAATAAATAAATAAAAAAATTTCAAAAAATCTGAATGAGGAAAAGATCTGGATGATTTGTGTTTACAAGACGACGTTTAATGGATCCGGGGGAGTCATACGGGGGGGATGTGTCTCCAGTGAGCATGCTTGAGGTTTTCGCACACTTGGCTCAAGGTGACATTCCATTACTGAGCGCATCGCGCGCACAGATACGCCTCACACACGCAGCCTGCATCCTCCTGCATGTCGCAGACCGCACACGCACACCGCGCTTATTAAACCGCCACATCCCTCAAATAAAGGCGTTGTAGATCGAGCCTGAGCCGCGGGAGAGCTGCTGTCTGGCGTGCGTGAGAGCCACGCAGGCACAGGTCGGGGTGGAATAGCAGGCCTGCGCCCCCAGACGTGCTATTGTTCCGACTGGAACCGGATTTGTTTACAACCTTGAGAGGACACGCTTTGCTAAAGTCCGTCTGCCTGACAACAGGTTGTTTGTGGGGGTGGGTGGGGGGTGGGTGCAGCCTCTTATCATGGTTCGATTCTCTGCAGATCCATTCAAAGGAATGGGAATCAGCAGTTGCCCGTGGTACATGTGTTTCTGAGTAAGTTGTAGATGATGAGGACCCTCGCGGGCCCCCTCATCACCTCCACCGTGCCACCAGCCCCATCTCTTACCTGAAATCGCTGTAAGGGTGAATAATCCAGTTTCCAGCAGATTTGACCCTCTCCTGCTCTTTCTCCACTGCCTTTTGACTCCCGTACATGCGTAAGGAGAATTTATTGACTCCAGGCTGCAGCATGCTGCTGAACTGCCGCTGCATGAAGCTGGCCTGGCTGCCTCGGGGCTCTGCATCCTCGGCGGGCACGATGGACGGTCCATCCTCCTGCTTCTGGAAAGTTACGGAGTTCCTCGGCTGCGGAGTCTGGGTCGGGCCGTGCAGCGAGGACGACGCTTTCCGGCTCGGCGCGTTGGAGAAGGACACCTTGGAGTCCTTTTTGTCGGGGACACCGCTGGACGCGGCGGTGGCCCCGGGGGTCGCGCTCTCCCCTCCTTGCCCTCCGGTTAGAGAGCCGCCTGGCGTGATGGAGCCGTCCATACTGGCGGTGGTCGAGTTACAGGCTCCCCGTTTGGCACCCCCTCCGTCGTCGGCTGGCCCCGGCCCCGCTGTTTGCTTCTCCTGCTTGGGGATGATTGAGCGCAGGCTCCCGGTGCCCGAATCTCTTCTGCATTCTCCGTTTTTGCTGCATCTCATGCTGGAAATGGGAGCGACCCCGCAGCAGCCAGTCGCGTTTACAGCCTCTCCCGCGGCCGCGGACTCGGACGCCTCCGCCCCGGACGCTCTGCTGGCGTGTCCGCGGTGCGCATCGCCCGGGCTGGGTGTCTCTGTGGCTCTGGAGGCAGCAGTGGGCCGTGCGGCGGCAGGAGCGTCCTCTGCGTGCGTGAGGCAGGGCTCCCTGATGGAGTTTCTCCTAGAAGACGAGGACGCGGCTCCCCCTCCTGGCGTAAAGTTCTTCATCCTGATACTGCCGCCCCCTCCTCCTCCTCCTCCTCCTCTTCCGCCGCTCCCCCCGGCTCGGCGCAGCCGCGCATGCTGGGACATGGACTCTTCTCCATCCTCCGTCTCGTCCATCACGACGCTGCGGGTGACGCCGGGCCGCTCATTGCTCGGTGCGCCGGGGGGCGAACTGTCGCTGGTTCTGGAGCATTTGGGCCGGACTGGTTTGGTTGCGCTGGTGTGGCTGCGCCCACTGCCGCCCACCGCCTTCTTCTTCATGGTGGCAGCAGGGGACACCTCACCCCCTGTCCATGACATTGAGCACATCAGATTTTGCTTCCAATTATCTTTAAAGAAAGGGGGTGGGTGGGGGAGAGAAGGGACAGGGAGAGGAGGGACGGAGAGAGGGAGGGTGGACGTGACTTTTTTTTGGCAAACTAATGCTATATCTTCAGGTCAAATGTCAAATGAAATGAACCCCCTGTTTTGGGGGTCAAATATAAATATTTGCCCATTTGATATATTTTTAAAAAGCTGCTTCCAAATGAGGCCTCTATCCAAATGGTTGCTGTTTGTCAGCGCATGCAGCCAACCTGACATCCAAAGTTTGATTGCCACGTGTTAATGAACATCCAAATGAAGTCATGTTTTGACTGTGACAGGTTCCTTTCATAACCCCAATCAAGAGTTTAGCGCCCTCTAGCGGCCATGCAGATGGATGACGCGTGAGACGAGATGTTACCAAACACTGTCAGGATCTTCTCAGGTTCAGAAATTTAAGATTGTGTAAGGTGACGTTGTGTCAGGTGTCTGGTTGTTTGCATCCATTCCTGTAAACTCTTTTGTTTAGGAAGTGGTTCTTCATGATGACACAGGAAGACATATTCAAAGTTCATCCAAGTGAATGCTTCTATAGTTTTCCCTGTCCATGATGACTTCCACTTATTTGAAACAATTGTTTCTTTAAATTGGTTGGTGTGGGGTTTTTTTAACAAAAAAAAAAAAGGCAAGAAGCATTTAGGCAAGAAGCCTTTTCAAAAAGAAACATCTGAAGCATCACAAGATAATCTGTGTGAGATTAATAGATGGATCTGGCAGGAGAGCATGTCGTTGTTACTTCCTGACCTTACAGCTAAATTAAATCAATTTTACCAGCATACAACTTTATTTCACATTCACATTTTCTCTATCTCAGTGCAGGACAATGCCTAAAAAACAAAAACACCATTGCAAGTTATGTTCACTAATTTTGATTTGATCCTATGATAATTAATTGGAAACTCTTAAAAAATTTAATGGGGAGAGCAGGGCTTTAATTCTTAACAATTATATTCAAGAATTTATTCTTTTTTTTTTAAAGTGTCAAAATTAGAATTCATTTTATATCTTCATCATATATAGGTTTAAATATGTTTGAAAATTACATCACCAAAAATATAAGGATAAAGTAAACAAATATTTTCCTTAAATTCTACAGTTTGTTGATAAGTTGGTGAGGCTGAGACATATAGTTCAAATATGCATTAAGTCATTTTTACTTTTACTATAAAATATTGAGGTGGTTTTACTCCAGTAAAACACATGTTGGTCAATAAGAACTGCACCACCACATTCTGAATGTAAGTTTGTGCCATAGGCCAAAGCAGCATGTGCACAATCCTTACGCATCTAGGCCAAGATAATCGAGTGGTCACCCGAGTGGATATAAATCAGTTTGCCTGTTTTCTCTGATCTAGTTTTTGTTTGTTTTGGCCACTACAGTTTTATATACTGTAGAATAAAGGATCAGTTGCCATCTATCAACTAAAACTTTCCCAAAAGCTTAGAAGATTTGCAATATCTCAACTCAATTTTTTAAATATCTTTTGTCGTCAATGCTGGGCGATCATGAGCATCATCTGTTGCAACGTTCTCCATTTACTTTGCTTCATTGGTTAAAATTTTGTAGCTGCAGTAGCAGGAAGATGCTTTGTATCAACAAACTGAAGACCAAAAGATGCAGCAAAAAACTTTTAAAACTAACAAGTGGCACCAGTGACCTGGAAACATGTTCTGGTGCACAGGTGGCGACGGCACATCCTAATAAAGTTTATCCATTGATCAAAGTGAAGTGTGCTAACCTATATAAGGAAGATGAAGTGATAACCTTATTAGTGTGGTGGAAAAAATACACAAATGTCCTGAAAACAAATGAGAAGGAAAGACTTGATCTAAAAGTCTTCCCCACAGTTTTAAAACACACTGAACTTCCTGCTAATTACATCTCCGCCAGAGCCCCTGCTCAGGCTTGTGCAAATAAAACACAGAAAACAAGCCAGCAGCTTTCTTCATTTGCAGTGGGTGGCAACACCTCATCTATTAATGCTTATAACTTTGAAAGCTTCGCTAATAAAATGTCATTTGTTATTCTGGTTTATTTCGTAGCTCACAGGTCTGTGCAGTGACTCACCCACCACCTGCTCCTTAATCACAGCTAAAAATGTCCAGGCTCGATGGGAATGTCTAATAAATAGATGTTTGTTGTACTTCCACCTAAAATGTAGCATAATGCTTCAGAAAGGTTTTATAAAATTGTTCAGTTTTGTTAACTTTGTTCTGGATATAAAGACTCTATCACTCTCTCTCCATGCACTACAGTAAAAAATAAATAAATAAATAAATAAATAAATAAATAAATAAATAAATAAATAAATAAATAAATAAATAAATATGGAACCCATTGCAGTACCGTGCAAATTTTGACTGAACCTACTATAATTTTATCTCAGCAGTGTCGGGTTTATCAGTTTGACTCAGCATATCGAAATAAGTTTCCATCTCCATCTTCTGCCGCTTTATCGTTGTCTGGTTGTGGAGGCAACAGGGCCAGGAGGGAAACTCAGGCACGCTTCTCCTCAGCAGCACCCTCCAGCTCCTCCTGGGCCATACTGAGTTGTTCCAAGGCCAAAGAAGATACACAATCCCTCCAGCGAGCTCTGGGTCCTCCCTGTGGCCTCAATGCGACGTGCCTAGAAAACCTCTAAAGCAGGGGTGTCAAAGTCAAATACAACACTGAGGGCCCAAAAAAAAAAAAAATTTGCTACAAGCCAAGGGCCGGACTGGTTCAATGTTTATTATAAGGGTGTGACATAAGAATTTTTTTCTTCTTTCTGCACTCTTTTCATTCAGTGTTTTCTTTTTGATGAATTTGTTTTATTTTGTCTCTTTTAAAT
>JARVGQ010001954.1:21349858-21366398 GCA_031762355.1 Hypsolebias martinsi | reverse complement strand
AGTTATGTATTTTGATGTATTATGTATTGATGATTTTGTTTGAATTATTATTTGAATTGATTGTTTGAATTGATTTAAGATGGGGCAGATATGATAAGATATTTTTCTTCTTCTGCTGACTTTCATTTTATGTCTGTTTTTTTTTTTATTTTTTTTTTTGTATTTTGAAATTGTCATTGTGTTTTTAAAAATTGAAATGAATAAACTAAATAAATAAATAAATTTAAAAAAGGGCAGACTGCTGTTAGTTTGCAGCCACAAAATAATATTAAATATAACATAGTTGGAAAAGTGCACCCGCATTATCTATGATATGAAGTACAAACTTGCTGTCAAGTGAAATAATAAACATTTTGTTTTTACTTGTGTAATGATGGCATCCAGCCCATTGGCCCCCCATGCGTAGTCCATTGGATTGGAATGTAGCATACCCCTGTGAGACAAGAAGACAATGAGGAAAAACCTGCAAGTGTTAACACAGAACAACACAAAACCAGTCCCACGGGACTTTCAACTTACCATGGTCCCATTCCAACATTTGGCATGGCTGTAGGCGCTACGAATCCATTTACAAGCTGCTGGATGATTCTGAATGAGAAAAAAGAGCCCAAAGATTGGTATACAGTACCATGTTTTATATATATAATTACGCTAATCAAAAATCTAAAGAGCTGCCTCACTCTCTCAATACAAAGCAAGATTTTATTTTTGAACACTTGGTCTCTTTGCAGCAAGATGAACAGAAGTGCTTAGGAAGTGGACTTGAATACATACAATTTTAAACATCTGAAGTAAAATGTGCACTTAAAGTGTAAAATGAATATTCTTGTTCAAACAATAATCGCTATGCTATTAAAATGACATATTTTTGTATTCATTAGAACTTTGTGTGCTTCTAAAGTGTTGATGAAGGGACCATGGAATGTATATAGAAGAATAAAAGATAGATGTCCAGTCTACAAAAACATACCAAATACAAAAGAAGGTCAATATTAAGAAGACCCTGACAAGTTGCATCACACATGTTGAAAAGGCAGTGACAAAACAAACGTTACAATTTGTGGTAAACATGAATCACTGTGGTTTAACTTATTTAATTGGAACAAATTTTCCAAGAGGGATGAAAATGAAAACCCTCAAGGTTGTGAACGATTAGTCATTCTTCATGAGTGCTGATGTAGAACAATATATGTTACTGAATCAAGAACACCCAGGATGTATTTTTAGTTTTACTCTGTAAAAAAAAATCGCTGCTTAACTCTCAGTGACACACACCTATGTTTAGCTCATTTTCTTGGCATGATAAAATAAATGTTTGTACATGAACTTTTGAGTTCTTTGAATCTTACGTTTCACTAAAGGCTTGTAAAAAAAAATATCTACCTATGACTTAATTTGAAACCAGTGGAAATTTTCCTGACAAAGTTTTGATCTTCATAATTAATTTCACTTATCAAAGGGATGCTTAAGGGCAGCTGGGGCTGAGTGGTTAAAACGAATGTCCTCCAGTGGGAGTGTTGGGGGTTCGATTCCACCAGCAGTCATGTTGAAGTGTCCCTGGGCAAGATACTGACCTCCTCATTGCCTCCGATGTTTGTCCCATTGGTGTATGAATGTGATCTAAAGCATTGATTATTATTTGTAGAATAATTTGGTAAGATTAGCTTTGTAGAGATGTAGTAGAGTGCTGTATGGATGAGTAAATGAGGACAAAGATTGTTGTGTAAAGCGCTTTGAGTATGTTGATTACCGGTAGACAGAAAGGCGCTACATAAGTACAGTCCATTTACCATTCAGATTTTATGTACCGTAAATTTAAGTTACTGTATTTGCCTATTATAGATTTTCAGGGTTTTACTTGTGGGCAACTTTCAGAGTGCTTTCAGTTCAGAGAATCTGGGAAAACCTACTGGTATGATCAATTTTTTGACCAAACTCTCTCAGTACATGTTAGCTGGACTGCTCATCCTGTAATAACGCAATAAACTGAGCTACAGAGTGTTTGGTAAAAGATGTCAACGATCACTTCAGTGTCCTATATAATGAAAAAATATACTAAACCTCATTATTTTGTATATTAGGCACACAAATGAATATTATTGTTTTAATTATATATTAATTATATTGTAAAAGGGTACATATGAACAATGCTGACTTGTTTTTCCACACGCTATTGCTGAAAATGTCTCACCCCTCTAATGTGGGAACTCCATCATGGCGCGTACCCTGCCGTCGAGGAACATGTCGACCCCGTGGTTGCCTTGCACTGTATCGTTGCCGTGATCCCATCTCCCTTTCTCTCCTGTTTTCTGCCTCTTGGTTGTCCTCTGGGTTTAACCTAGTTTGAACGTCAAAGTTTTCATCAAAAATCCCGAGGGCAAATGGACCGTACCCGGAGGGAAATGTGAATAAGTGATGGTGGTCCGTGTTCTGGTGAAAAGAAAAGAGGCAAAGTCAAATCATGCAGCAGGCAGCGATAACGTTTTCTCAGAGGTTTATGATTTCCTACTAACCTCGAAGGCGGGACGATCCTGGTCATTGGCAGAAGAAGTAGATGCAGACCCATTTTCAGAGCTGCTTGACCACAAAACAAAACGTGTTCAGAAAAACAACAAAAAAACTTGAAATTTATAGAAGAATATTAACCCTCCTTACCTTCTTTCTTCAGGCAATTCCTCAATAAAACCAGACTCACAATGTGGACAAGTGTAGTCCTACAAAGAAAGGAAGACATTTTGTTTACATCTGTTCAAGTCTAATGTCAATGTTTTCTACAACAACAGCTAAAAAATACAATCCTAACCTTTGTCTTAAGAGGGTTTAATGTGACGTGTTACTAATTCAAGTTCAGGATAATTTTTGTCTATTTCCAGCTGCTGAATTCAGTTCCAACACAGCTGAGAACTAAACTAATTTTCTGACAAAGGTCCATCAGAAAGTGAACAGCTGACTAAAGTAAAAGGTACTGTAACATTCAAGAAGCTTCTCATGAAAAGCTTGACAGAGGGCTGTGTCAGGCTGGCAAGCTGTTGTCACAACACTGCGTTTAACAGAAGTGGAAGTGCCAGTTTTACTTTATTTTATTACTTTTGTTATCCAGTATGCTATAGAGCAACTATCACCAGGCTGGGGTGAGGGGATCCTCACTAAATTATATATATTTGCTGAATAAAACTGCCTAACTGACTCAAACCCTAACAAGACACACTACTCCTACTGTGTGTTATATATACCATTCATTGGTGCCTCAGTTGGCTAATTAACATTACACACAAATACAACTCAAACTATCTAGTTGAGCTCTAAATGCTTCTTATGTAACAATACTCTTAACTAGACAGATGAAGCACACGGTTATAACTCGATACAACACAACTTCACTGACACCGACACTCCACCATTCGTTGCCTTAACGACTAGCTTAGCAGCAATGATGTGGAAGAGACTCGCTGAGCTCAAACGATTAAAAAAAGCTGAAATGTAATTTCTCACTACATTGGCGAAGGATTCTTACCGGTAAACGTGGAGCGATCTCCTCTGAACACCGGTGACAAAAATACCGGCAGGGCCGTAAAGAGGCTTCGGCCATTTCTAACAGTTGGACAGTACGTACAGTGGGCACGGACGGGAAGCAGCAAGGGACAAACACGACACGACTTTTGCTTCGGAGACAGGAAGAGGCAGGGTTAAAAAGATAAACGGAAACCCGGTGCATAACAAGTTGGAAGCATTACTGTAAAAAAAAAAAAAAATAATAAAAAATGCAGTATCTAATATTTTGCAATCAAGTGGAAATTTTTGATGAACAGGTTTAATGATTAGGCTTTTATCATGAGCAAATACGTTTAGAAAGTGTCTGCAAGGTTGATGGAACCTATTACATTTAAGCTTAATCATTAAAACTATCCAAGTAAATAATCAAAACATATTAAAATATTGTGTAAAAAGGCTCAGCGTAGTTGAACTTTTTTGTATTTGTGCGAGGTCCTAAAATCATGCTTTTATTGTGAATGGCTATGACCGGAAAAGGAATTGTTGGTAATGCTAACATTTATCAAGTCGGTTAGCTGCTATCGTTGTGCTAAAGGCCCGATCGTTTTCAAAGTGTTGATTCATCCTTGCTACGACCATGGAGTCTAGCGGCGCAGGTATATCTTTACGAAGACTGCAGACAACATCTAAATTTATGTTAGCTTCAATGATTATATACGTGAATTAGCTTTGTCACTTGCTAGCCATGTCGCAGCTGGACGTGGACTATTCACTTGCTGGCGTAAACAACAGCTCTGGTGGTGTTAACTAGCTGGTAGTTTCGTTAAACTCGACAACGTACCTACCACATTATGTTATTTAAAGATTATTAACATAACTAAAAACACTGAATGTTGGCTGTAGTTATCGATCATTCATTTAGATTGGAATACTGCGCTGATGAGCAGTGCAGACTAATTTCTGTGGCCTAAAGCCTGCCAAACATTTCACCATTTAGTTATGTGTATGGAATAAAGATTATTTTGTTACTTAGTAATAACCTATTTGTAAACTTAGTTGTGTTGAAAATGTTCTAGTAAGAAGTATACAGTATCTGTTGTAAAGTAGCTTTCATTCAAATACATCCATACTGTTGTCAAATCTAACATTGAATTTTTAAATTTATTAAAGGGCGAGGAGGATCATGGACGGCCAGACCAGTCCAGACACAGAAAAATAAGATGAACATGATTATGCTTCGTCAAGAACAACTGATCGCTCAAAAGAAGAAGGAGATTGAAGCCAGAATGGCAGAGCAGGCAAAACTAAATGCACAGACCACCAGCAAGCCCGTGCCTTCTAGGTAATACAAATATTAATATGATACAGATAGAAAAACATTTAACATGAACAAACCCGTGTGTTTTCCAAGGACAGTGTTTGTTTCTCTAACCTGTGTAAAGTCAAATATTGTGTGTTGTGATAACATTGATCTGAATTATTACACTGTATATTTAAGAACTGTGTTGTGTTTGCTGGTCTCAACAGTTTGCCCAGTCCACAGGGAGAGTCTTCTAATAAATTTGTAAATGACGGAAGCTTCTTACAGCAGTTCATGAAGATGCAGAAGTCTAAAAATACCTCTGGTTAGTTTCTTAATTAGTATAATCTTATTCTAAAGTTTTTATGTGTTTTCCCAAGACAAATTATTTAATTTATTAAAAAAAAAATACTGATACGTATTTATTTGGTAAAGTGAGAGGAGGAATGCATGGGGGAATGCTTGAATAAATGCTCTTGTAATTCTGGGTTATGTCAAAAATGGATTTGCAAATACAGTATAGTAATAGCTGTGCTATGTGTATGTACCTAAAGCCCAAGATCTTTAAAAAGGTGCACAAACCTAAGGAAACTGCAAGTAAAATCCTTGTCAATGCAGTTTCCATCACCTTACATAATGTTTGATTCCAGTATGTTTTGGTTGAAGAAGAAATGTTAGAAATGATAAAATAACAAGATTATTTCAAGAGTAAAACTATAGTTGTTTCTAAAACATATCCTTTTTCATTTTTGTTGTAGATTCTTCCAGTGATACCAAGGCTCCCTCAGTCTCAGCTTCATCTCCAGGAGGAATCTCTCTGCAGAAAAAGAATGTTTTGGTTGGCCAGCGGCCCACCCTTAAAGTTAGCAAAATGCTTAGTCAGTACAAGAGCCTTTCACAGTCCAAGAAGAATCCTGTTCTCAGCCAGAAGCCAAGTGTGTTTTGTTCAACTGATGATGAAGATGAAGAAGAGGGGCCTGATTACTCCAAATTCTTAGAGATGAAAGGTAATTCAAGGCCTGTGCTTTTCAGGTTTTTTAGGACCTTTTCATGGCTTGGACATTTTATTGGGTTCTCTTCAAACTCCAGTGGCGCATTAGCCTTGTGTCTGGAATTTTTTCCATATGTGCCTTTTGAGTAATTGTACTCATAGCCTGCTTAAAGTCTCTCCCCCAGAGGATTCAGACACAAGACTCATTATCGACAAGTTGGCCTCTTTTGTAGCGGAAGGAGGACCTGAGCTGGAGAAGAAAGCCAAGGAGGACTACAAAGATGATCCTGTTTTCTCGTAAGTCTAATGGACATTGTGGTTCAATCAGATTTATTTATTTTTCTGACTGTATTGTCACACTTTTCTCTGTTACCTTTCTCCTTTAGGTTTTTATTTGTCAAGAGCAGCATGGAGTACCTCTACTACAATAAAAAAGTTGCAGAATTGAAGAAGACTTTGGAGAGAGCTGAGAATAAATCCAGTAATGGTAAGATTACAATTATCTTCTCTCACTTATTTCCTCTGATTTTTTTTTTTCTTTAACTACTAAACAATAATAAAGAAATATTGTAGAGCAGTATTGTCAGGTTTAAGTTTCCATAATGTGACACAAACGGCATGTTATTGTTATCAGTTTGACTTTAAAGTCATCTTTGATTAATTTATTTGCATGTATTCTAGTCCATGTTGTTTACATCAACAAATTTTAAAAACCTCACCTCAACAAATTAGTTTAGAAAAGTTGCCATACACAGTTCCACATTTCTCAAGCGCTTAGTCTGGTAATAAGTTGCGTCATTTTATAAATTGCATTATTATTATTATTGTTGTTATTAATGTTATTATTATTAAATATAGTGGTCCATTAGTGGGATTTCCCTAAAGTATTGTGGCAGAATTTAATTTACGTTTTACACCACTGAACAGAAAATGGTGTCATATGGCATTCAGTTGCATTTAAATTAGTAAGCATTTTAATTCTAGCCTTGAAGATGATTTCATTCCGGATATTTTTTAAAACTCTAATCTCCATGTAGTGGGCTTTCTGAGCTAAGAGTCAGGACACAGGACGGCACATTTGTATTTTATTTTAAAAGCTGCAAACATACATGGCTACATTTCACACTGTAAACTTTGATATCAGTTGTTTTTTTCATCCCATTTATTTTTTACATTTACATCAGCTGTAATCTGTTTATAAAGGTCTAGAAAAGCTTGTGTTATACACACAAATACAAAGTTAACATTGTGAGCAGTTTGTATGTGGGGAAAGATTGTCATGGCTTTACTTGTGCTTTATTTGTTGTAGTAAAAGCCTCACATCCAAACAATTCCTTATTCACCAGCCCTGTCACCCTTGCTCCTCCTCTCCCTTTCCTCCTCTTATTCCCTAATGGCTCTAGACTGGTGGTGTGTGAGGGCCAGTTGAGTACGATACAGTAGTAGAGTGTGAATTGACTCCCAGTACTAATAGGCTGCTTAAAGTCTCCCCCCCAGTGGATGCGGAAACCCTGCAAATCATTGACAATCTGGCCAAGTTTGTGGCGGAAGGTGGCCCTGAGGTGGAAGAAATTGCTGTTGAGCGCAACCGAGAAAACCCAGCCTTCAGGTATCTGTGATAATCCTTTGTTATTCCAAAACATTGTATTAAGTCAAACTTTTTAGATTTCAGATCAATTTTGTTTTGTTTTTCAGCTTTTTATATGACCACAAAAGTCCAGCTTACCAGCTCTACAAAGAGAAACTGCAGGAGCACCTCGCTGCAACTTCCCAGAACTTTTCATCACCGGGAACAGACGTCAAGACAGATGCGCAGCGTCCAGGCGCCGCTCCGCTGCTCAACAGCTCGTCAGTGGTTCACAGTCAGGAATCAGAAACGCCGCCAGTCAAACGGAAAAGAAAGAGTAGGTGGGGGTCTGAAGATGACAAAGTGCAGCTGCCAATTCCTCCGATTGTTATTCCCCCCGAGATTATTGTTCCAGATCCTGACGCACCCACCCTCACTGGTAAGCAAAATTGTTCATCTATGTAATGTGTGTTTGTTTGCAGTTGTCATTTGTAAATAATTCCCAACCTTTGTTAATATAAACACTTTTTTTTATATGGTTTCAAGTCATTACAGGAAGTCCTTATATTTTTTGCTGTAGCAACATGGTTTGGAAATTACAATTTAGTCATTAATTTTTGTGAGTATCAGGTTTGCTATGTAAAAACATACTAACTTTTAATATATATATTTTTTGTTGACTTTCAGCTCAAGAGCTCAGTGGTCTTGGATATAAGAAGGGAAAACCTCTTGGACTGGTTGGAGTGACTGAACTATCTGAGGATCAGAAAAAACAAATCAAAGAGCAACAAGAGGTAGAAAATCACGAGTGTTACACTGCTCCACTTTGTCACCCAGAACATTTTATTTCTCTCGCAGAAAATCATTTACACCTCATACTTATTAGGACATAATACATGTTTGTTTGTTTTTTTTTTCACACAGATGCAAGAGATGTACGAGATGATTATGACGCACAAGCGAGCCATGGCAGATATGCAGACGTTATGGGAGAAAGCCATTAGAGATCACCAGCATGAATATGACAGTGATGAAGAAGTGGACGAGCGAGCTGGCACCTGGGAACATCAGCTGAGAAAGATGGAGATGGAGAAGACGCGTGGTATGCACTAGATTTTTTTCTACATTAATCAGATAAATTTTAATACCATTTTGTATCGATGATAACAAAGTCATGTTGTTGTGAGTGAGACATAATCCTTCTGTAAGATTGTTTTTGTTTGTTTTTTGTACATTTCCAGAGTGGGCTGAATCTCTGACAGAGATGGGCAAAGGGAAACATTTTATTGGTGACTTCCTTCCCCCTGAAGAACTGGACAAGTTCATGGAGACGTTTAAGGCACTCAAAGTTAGTTTTCCCTGTATTTTTATTTTTTAGCTTCACTGGATATTATCGGTTAGGTCTGACGAAATGCATCATTCTCAAGAGGCACAAAACCTAAAGCTGGAGTAAAAATGTTTCATACATTTATAGTTCAATGTATCAAGTATTTTTTAAGAGAAACACAGTTTACTTGAACGGTTAGTTAGAAATGTCTATAAACATTACTGTAACCACTGATTCTTTAGCTGTTATCCACATCAGGGGCATTTTAGTTGTAGCTCGTTTGAACATTTTCCCAGCAGATTCTTTTTGCTTTTCACAATGAAACCCCACAGGAGACCATAACTAATGTTTGTTTATTTGACAAATGATTACATTTCTCCTTTGCTTTGAAAAACCCTTTTTGTATTCTCTTAAGACTTCAAGTTTTAAAATGGCTAACGTCATTTTTCAATAAAGATGTTAATATTTCAGCACCAGAGTGATCAGACATCAGTGGAGAGCAAGCAGTCACACAATAACAGGATGCTATTAAATGCAAAACTGCGCAAGATTTAGGAGCATGTAAATAAAGATGAACTATTTCTATTCCTCACTTATGCATTTCCAGGCTGTACTTGAGCATGTTGAATGTAATAAATTAAACATATCTGTGACAGACAGTCTTCTTTTTCATATGTTCCTTACAAATGTGAGGAAAATCTTCCCTCATCTATGATCATTTGGTAAACATATTTGTCTTACCCTGCTTATGTGACATGTTTTTTTTTTATAATTTCTCTGCCCATACCAAAAATGATTTGTGAAGTCTCCTTAGTAGACAGGAAGCAGGGCATAGTTTTAAAACCCTTTACTATGATTAGCACTCTTTAATAACTTTGTGTTCTGGACTTGCAGGAAGGTCGGGACCCTGACTACTCTGAGTACAAAGAGTTTAAGTTGACAGTGGAGAATCTTGGTTTCCAAATGCTCATGAAAATGGGCTGGAAGGAAGGGGAAGGCCTTGGCAGTGAAGGACAGGGAATCAAAGACCCCGTCAACAAGTATGACTTTATCCATCACTAGTTTCCACATATGACTGAAATCGCTGTGGTACATGTGTTTTTTTATTTTTTATTATTTATTTTTATTAATTAGTACAAGAAAATTGAATTATTCAAGAAAAAAATGCAAGAAACAATATACTCAGTAAATTGGAGAGATACAAGTCTTGTCACACCAGCCATTTTGACCACTTGAAGCAGATAAAGCCATGAAATAAAACTGAAAGTCTGAAAACTGAAAGGTCAGCAGCAGCGTACTAAAAATGAATTTAATAATCCAAGGGGATTTAAAGGGAGTTTTTCCTTTCCACTGTTGCCTTTGTGCTTGCTCAGGATAGGAGACTGCGACAAACAAAAGATTCAACTCAGTCTGCTGCCTTCCTTAGATAGAGAACTTTTACCAATTGGCTTTTATAATGTATGTGAATGGTTTTGTACAGTGTTCTGAGACAACTTCTATTGTGGCTTGACATTATGTAAATAAACTGAATTGAATGTAAGAATCTATCTTTTTAAATATTTGTTTTGATGCTTTGGAGCTTTTTCTTATAAATCTAGTATTTGTTTTCCAGACACTTGTTTTTGCTTGTTTTTAATCTAACAGACGGACCTAAAACAAGAAGGTATTAAATGAATTTACCGCTCTGTTGCACTTTAGAGGAACTACAGCTGTGAACGGGGCGGGGATAGGAATCGACCGTCCAGCTGAACTTTCAAAAGGTGACGATGAGTATGATGCTTTTCGAAAGAGGATGATGCTTGCTTACCGCTTCAGGCCAAACCCACTGGTAACATATTTTATGCTTTTTCTTGTTTATTTATTTTTAAGGGTGTAATTTGTCACTGACTTGCTGATTTGAAATTGCATGTAAAATTATATTTACATTATTTGTTTCTTTAAAGAGTTATCCATTTTTAATTACAAAAAAATAATCCTTCATATTTGGCTAATATGTACAGCTCTGGTCAAGTGTCTTGTTTTATCTTAATTTAATCTACTGCTGTTTCTTTACAGAATAATCCCCGGAGGCCGTATTACTGAAATAGAGGACACTTTCTGTTTATACTTGTTGTTTATCATAACCTTTTGCATTTATTGCTTATTGGCTTGGTTATGAAGTAGATTGGCAATGTTTTAGCTGTGGAGTTCTGTCAGAATTAATATGGTTAAAATTTGAAGGTAAAAGAAATATTGTTAGTGACATTTTCTGTTTTTAACAAGAAAGAAACTTACATTTTTCTTTTAAATATTTGCCCATCAGTTTGCTACATAACAGTGTAATAATGTAACGCGTTAAACTGTATGAAAACTGGCATCTGATTTATTTTCATAGATTTCACTACAGTTTGCATTTCTATCCTTGCAAATCTTTGCACTCCCAACCAAAAAACAGTTTTGTTTTTTTTATAAAACTATCTTCTGTAGAATTGCATTTAGTGCGTTTATTGTTGTGCTCATTTCCTCTTCATTTTTATTTTTTGTTGTGCTCATTTCCTCTTTATTTGTATTTTTTTTTAAATAATAAACACAGTATTTGAAATGTGAAATTGTCACACAAGTTCAACAAGATTCTGTGAAGTATTTGGAGTAAATTACGTCTGTGTGCTGAGTTCAGGCATTTGTGTGCTTTTGTTGATACTTCTATAACTTCATATCTGCATTGCTCGGACCCACAGTGTTATAAAGCTGGGCTGACTCAGCTGCAGCAACCTGCAAGGAGGGTGACAGATCTGTGAGATCAGACCTTCACTTTGACATTCCTTAGAGAGGTTTACAAGAGATAAATATAACTCAAGAGATCCAAGCTAAGCAAGAGCAGCTTTTTAGCCACATCGTCAAATAAAAGGCAACTGAGCTCAAAAAGTAAATAAAGTTTGTTAGAAACATGAATTGTGATGCTGGCATAAACCCAAAAAGATTAGAAATGTTGCATGTGACAACACGTCAGCAGATGACAAGTTTTGATTGAAAATTGATGTAAAATACATTTTTTAAAGCATCTAATCTGTTCCTTATATCTCTTGCATGGGTCAAACATTTTGAATATTGTGGAATTGTGCACGTAGTGAATGAATAAATGATGCTTGATGAGGCTTTCCCATTGCAGAAGATACCAAAAAGCAGCTGCTCTGTATTATTACATTATTGGTTTTCAGTGTAAAATGCCAGTACTGTACTATTTTTCAAAACTGCAATAATGAGTTTCATTTCATACTGGTTCAAGGCTTCTGTGTTCATTTTGTTACATGTTAGACATAAAATAAATATGTTGTGTAAAAATATTGTGTTCCCTTTTTTTCGTTTATATTGATTAGTGTAGTCTTTTGTCTATATAAATTTAATTTGGATTTATGTTTATTTTATGTCTCATTTTATTTAATAGAATTAAAATAAATTAGGTCTCTGCAGGGAAATGTGCATTGCATTTTAACAGCTAATGGAAATACTAAAATGATACATTCTTAATATATAATTTGCAAACGTGTAAAATTATTTTGTATATAAATGTTGAAAAAGGGCTACACATGAAATACAAAAATAGAAATGTAATGCTAAGACAAGCAAAAGATAAGCAGGCTTGTGTGGTTTAAGTCTGAATAAGAATTGAAAGATGAATGCATATTGTGAGTGAAATTTATATTATAAATTTGCCAGCTGTTGTATGGTAAGCTGATTAAGCATTTTTATCACAAATTATATTAGGACATGTTTTTTCCCCTGAACATCTCTCGCCTCTCTGCACAGTTGGACATTTGATCACGTAAGAAAATCTTTTGGCATACTGATTAAATTAAGCGGTCTTACCATACCTTTTGTCAATTAATGGCACTTTTTCCCAACAAAGGTTGAAATAATTTATTAGTGAGTGTCAAAACCTCTAACCCACTGGTACGACTAGTCACCGCGAAGTGTGCACACTGGTTAACCTGTTCGACCTACATTTTTAACGCACGAACTAGTAAACCCCAAAATACTCACTAGCGGGACACACCGTACTTGATTTCAAATTAATGTTCAAACGGCTTGCCATACAGCGGCTCCAGTGTGCGGGTAAACTTTGATCTGACGCAGTAAACGTGTGTGGCTGGTTCGAGGGGGAGGGAGGTAAACAAGATGGCGACAACCTGAGAGGCAGTAGTAGCACAGAGAGTGAGGGAAAAATTACAGATATTAAGTGTTAACACTCAAACGGAATATTTTCACTGAGGACGGACATACGAAGTGCAAACACACCGCACAACGGACACTTTCATTCGGATAAAGGTGAGAGGAGCGACCTAGCTTGGTAAACTGGTAGCAAAAACATTGGCTTCTGTCTGAGCGTCTTGCTAGCCACCAGTTAGCTTGCATTAGCTGGATTAATCTGGTTGTTTCCGTGCATGCTGGATGTAAAGCTAAAGCTAGTTTTGCTGTTAGATGAGCATAATGCAGCATAGTTGGAGAACAGTGCGCGTCACTTGGCATGCCGCTGCTTCCCCTGCGCATCATGAAGTGAAGTTAGCTAAGACGTTAGCCACAGTTGTGTGACGACGTTTCTCTCCCCCATACTAGCACCCATCATAGGTGTTCACTCAGCTTTCGCTAAAAGCAAACGCATCACTGTGGTTTTAAAGTTTTTTTTATTTTTTTATAATTGTTTAGTATGTGCATTTTGAGGAGCAGCTCGTGTTTGAAAGCTAATTCATTCAACCGGGAGGACCTACTGAAACTTGGCAGCAAGTCTTGTGAACTAAAGCATATACTGTACTGGTAGTTTTGACAGCTCAAATGTAGCTTTGGAAAGCTTTTGTGTCTGTTGTCCGCATTTGAGCCCTTGTAAAAGCGGATTTATTAGAGCTGTAATTCCTGAAACTTTTCTCAAGATGTGAATAACTCAAAATTTAAAGCTTTATTTATTATGTAACAGCCTAAATGTTTTTGCCTCCTAAAATATAAAGTCATAAACGACCATACATTTTCAGGCTTTACAGTTTCCCTCACCTTTCCCGCTGACCTGTTTGTCAAAGTTGGGTTTTTTTTGCATTTGTTGTGTGTACAAATAAACAGTCATATCTGTCTTACAGCAAGGAGAAAATTCAGAGGTTAAATGGTCAAAGTGTTTATGTGGGAATTTTTTTTATTGTAACAGATTTAGTGTTAAGACAGAGTCAACAGTGATTTTTTTAAAATGATGTGGTTAATCATTTCACAGGCTCCAAGCTATACAAACTGCGGTGACATGGAGGACACCTGAGGACGGTTCAACAATTTGGGTGCTTCAGTCGACCTCCTGGAACACGACTGACACCAGATATCGGATCGATCCTGCTGCTTGTTTCGGTTGTTGTTCTCCCCTTGGATCCTGTCCAGCTGTACACACTTATGTGTCCTATGGAAACTATGCAACCCACCCAGGACCTTTGACAGAAATGCTGTGCTGTGAGGCCTTAAAGCAAGACTGGTTTCATTTACCTAAAATTGTATGGTATTAAAATCATAAAAGGATAAAACAACACTGTCACAAAGGAAAATAATATTGTAGAATCATAATTTTTTAGCACTCATAGATTTGGTTCATAATGCACAGTAAAAAACACTAATTGAGCCAACAGCTTCTGCACCTCTTTTAGGACCGCTTGTACAAAAAGAGCCCTAATGTTTACAGGTTTCACATTGATCACCCACTTTTTTCTTCATCTCTCAGGCCTAATTTTTCCCTCCCTCTTTGTCAGTATTTTCTAGAAACATTCGGTTCAGCTGAAAGGTTAACAGCGGTTTACCCCCCACCACCAATCGTAGCCAGTTTTTAAACATTTTGTGCACACAAAGCTTGGGCAGTGGTTTAAAAAAAACAGTCATGAGTGCCGGGGAGCTGCATCACCTCGATTATCTAAATGAAAATGAACTAATGGAAATGGACACTTTTATTCACCGCATTGACTCTACAGAGGTGATCTACCAACCACGGAGGAAGAGGGCAAAGCTGATAGGAAAGTACCTGATGGGGGATCTGCTAGGGGAAGGATCTTATGGCAAGGTGAAAGAAATGCTGGACTCAGAAACACTTTGTCGCAGAGCTGTCAAGATACTGAAGAAGAAGAAGCTTAGGAGGATTCCCAACGGAGAAGCCAATGTGAAAAAGTAAGTTTTGTTCATTTGCAAGCTTGTTTTGCGTCTTTATTTGCATGTTTTGCATTTTGACGGTCAAATTGTAGCTTCTTATATTTGAGATAGAAATAGTTTGTTATGCAGCTACACTAATTTAATTCAGCCCTGAAAATTCAATTGAAAAAAATACCTGCTAATGTTTTTTTCTGACTGTGGGACAGTATTTACAATATTTCATGCCTCAACATTTGCAATCTTCAATTTTAAACTGCAATTTAGATAAAGCCTTTTAATTATCTTTTGCACTAATAACTGATAAGTTGTCATTGATTATTCTTGTTCCTGTTGATTTTTTGCAAGGAAAGCAACAGTGCTCAGCTTCAATATAAGTTAAAATCGATTAAAATGCTGCTGTAATGTTTACTTCCCCCCACATACATATTCCTCTTTTACTTGAACTCAGATTTGTCCTTTTAAATATAGAATGTATTCCTCTAACTTCTAACCATGCCTAATTACACTAAAAAACTTGTATGCTAGTCTGCCTTAAGGCCCAGGCCTCCCTTGCAAAAGAGATCAATGGGATTTGCCTGGTTAAATAAAGGTTAATAAATAAATTAGGATGTGATGTTCCTTTAAATGGGGGACTGAAAATGGTGAGTAATTTATACTAATTTAGGGCGTATGATGTCCATAAAATCTGTATTGCTCTACCGACGTGTACAGTTTTATCATTTAAACCAGTAGATGCAATTTTTGAATGCTGATGCAGGAAATAATGAAACAACTTCATTATATTTATTTCAAATGAGAAGAAACAGCTGAGGAAACAAAGCAAAATATTTCATATTACAATGTTTATGATCTTTGATGTTTAGCCATTCTCAAAAGATGTCAACTAAGATGCAAAGTTTATTGTGCATTGTTACATATTTGGTTATTGCATACATTTAAATATAATACATTATTTTATTGCTTAAATTTATTGTTTTTTCATTTTGCAAATCAGCAAAAAACATCTATACTTTTGATTTGTTTTGAGAGCAAATAGCATTATGCAAAATAGCACTTTGCTGTGTTTTGCGAATTATGACTTTAAAGGTACAACAATAGTAACCAAGAAATGTACTCTCCTAAATATTAACATTTAAAATATTCTTACATGTTTAGATGTAAGGGGGGAGTGGTGGCGCAATGGTTAGAGACAGTGGGCCTGTGATCGGAAGATCACCGGGGTTTAAGCCCCGGTGCTGACATCAAAAAATGTGGGTGGAAAAAGGTGAAACACCCACCCCTGCCTCCACCCTCACTCACCCCACTCTGGGCCCCTGAGCAAGGCCCTTAACCCCCATCATCTGCTCCCTAAACAGGTCTCTTGAAAATGAGTTCTCGTGGCTCAATGAGACTACCTGTAGAAATAAAGGGTAAATACAATAAATAGATACTTGATGGATTCAATTTTGGTTAAGTTATATCACCAATACAACAGCGAAAACTTGTTAAAAACAATCATTACATCAAAACCAAGGTGTTCTAAAGTAGCTTTAAGATTGGATACAATCTGTGCAATCTAAGTTGTCTACCCAAACAGAAGATCTCATTTAAAAATTGTATCTTTGCCCAACAATTACATTTTTCGCATCCATTTTTTTCATAGATGGTAAATGGTAAATGGAGCTTACTTATATAGTGCTTTCCAGCCCCCTATGAGGGGCCCCAAAGCGCTTCACAGTA
>JARVGQ010001954.1:21319548-21332697 GCA_031762355.1 Hypsolebias martinsi | reverse complement strand
CACTATCAGAGCAACCTGGGCTCTCATAACACCTGAGCAGTGCCACAGACTGATGGACTCCATGTCACGCTGCATTGCTGCAGTAATCCAGGCAAAAGAGTTGTGTACATGCTCATACTTTTCATGTTCATACTTTTCAGTTGGCCAACATTTCTAAAAATCTTTTTTGCAATTGTTCTTAAGTAATGTTCTAATTTTCTGAGGTAGTGAATTTAGCATTTTCATTAGTTGTTAGTTATAATCATTAACATTAAAAGAAATAAACATTTGAAATATATTAATCTGTGTGTCATGAATGAATATAATATAAAAGTTTCACTTTTTGAATTGAATTACTGAAATAAATCAACTTTTTCACGATATTCTAATTTTATGACCAGCACCTGTATTTGTTCTTCCCAGTTTCAAAACCGTTTCTATATATTCTTGTGGAGAAAACCATTTCCTAAATAATTTCTGTGATGTTGGAACATTTGAGTTCTATTCTCATTTTCCTCGTCAGTAGTTTTCAGCACCATGTTCAGTTTGTCTTCTTCTTCTTCTTCTTCTTTTTATACATATTAACACACTGTGTTCTATTTCGCTTACACTCATAGAATCTGGGGTTACAATATGTAACCACCGTTATAGAGTGGCATTAAGATGAAATCAGTAGGACTTAATTAATTGTGATAAAAGCATCGTTATACATTCAGTGTTCACTGTTCAGCCATAACATTATGACCTAATATGGATGAGTCGGGCAGGACAACAAAAACGTGGTGATGGTAAATCCTTGTGCTCTGTGTGCTACAAGGTGATGTATGTAGATTGTTTCCCTACAACTTAATATAAAGTTTGCAGACCTAGACCACCCTAGACTATTTTTATTGAGTCAGTTGTTTTTCCAGGGGCATTGTTTAAAGTAGCAAAAAATAATAATAATCAAGATATCAACAAATTTTTATTTGGTATTACAGAGTGAGTTTATGTGTTTCTGCTGGGAACAGACGATGCCACCATTAGTTACACGTCACAGCATCAACTCCTCAGTGAGCCATCTGTCGCGAAGCCTCCGAGGCCTCTGTCAGTCTCTTCAGGCATCATCTGTCAGTCTTCCCCCAGAAGAGTCCCAGCAACGCAACACTCGAGCCCACGGAAGCTCCTGGATACCTCCTCTTTAGTTACGATGCGTAGCATGGACAGATGGCCACCTCAAGACTATTAAAAGCAAACGTGTGTTCAAAAGTGCACTCATTTCCACCTTGTTGTGATCGCATCTTCTGCTTCGCATCTGATCTTATTTGAACTTCTTCACTTCTCCATGCTGGATGTATTTTAATGTAAACATGTTCATTATTGTTTCTCACATTATGCACAAACAGAACTGCATTCACACCAACATTTACCCTCATGATGGCTGAGACAAGGACACTTGAAGAGGGGAAAATGGGAGACAAACACCATCATGTTCCCATCAAAGTGCTCTTTGTTAAAAGTTCAAGCTGTACAGTTTATATATATATATATGCATTGTTTCAACCTACAGTTGCATGCTAAAAACTCCCAGATAAATCAGAAAATATTTTCTACATCTTTAGAGCAATGAGATGAGTTCACTTGAGTTTATTCTTTTTAGGATTTTCTTCGATTAAAGGGCATCACAGTGGTAACTGGGTGTAAATGGAGGGAAAACTGAAGTAGACTATAGTTCAGTCAGTAAAATGCATCTAATATTGTTTAACGCATGGTGGTATTTGAATTATTTTTGTCCAGATGTTTGATTTGTAGACAAAGGGCCCATTGGCACCATTATGTGGGGCTGAACCCAGGTGAGGCTGTGTGGGCCACGTTGAGGACGCATTCAGGTTCTGCTGGATTCTCCGCTCTCCGTAGGCCGCCGTAGATCCTCTCCTCCACTGACGCCACCAGCTTGTCTGTGAGGCTGCTCTCCCCCAGCAGGGAAGCCTCTGACAGGACCCCCTGACTGCTGTTGTTGTTCCTGTTGTCGACCCTTGGGTCCATGTGGCTCGTTTGGGTCGTCGCGGTGCTCGCAGACTGGCTCTTTGTGCTTTCTGCGTCTTTGTTCGTGGAGATCCGGCACCCGGCAGCCTCGCCAGTTGTCCCTGCGCATCCAGAGCTGCTTTTCATCGCGTCGGCTTCTTCGCTCGAGTGACCTTTGCCCTCTGCTCTGTCTTTGGCTGCTTCCTCAGAGACTGCGACCTCGCTGGCTTCTTCGTCTGCGGCGCTTGCTATCCGTGAGAGCGTGCTGTGGTATCTGGTGTCCAGAGGGTAGCCAGCGCTGTCGCCCCTCCTCAGTGGACTGAACCTCTGCCTCTCCAAAGATGGGGAGTACCTCCCGCCAGAGGCTGAGCCCGGGTCGCTGTATTGCTTGTGTCTTTGCCACTGCTTCCGGAGGTGAACTCTGGATCTGTGCCTGGAGCGCAACGGAGAGTCCTGCTGATCGAAGCAAGGGTCGTGACGAAGGAACTCGTTGAAAAGAGCATCTGTCTTCTCGTCGATGCTGTAGTCACGGCGACGGAGGCGAGGTCGGTGCGGACCACTTGGGGCCTGTGTTGGTTTCGTCAGTGGAGACTGTGGCTCTGGAGCTTTCTGAGGATGGCGAGATTTCAGGAGTGGATATGGCTTCTGTAGGGTTTGAATCTGTGACCTCTGTTTGTCCTCCGTTTCTGTGCTGTCTCCAATCTGGTCCTCCAGTTCCTCCTGAAACAGCCTGGCTTCAACACTCTCACACACGGTGCCTTTTCTTCCGGAGCTGGTGAAGAACAGTCTTCTCTCCGACGCCGACTTCCCTCGCGGGGCTCCGGGAGCTCCAAACAGCCGCATCTCCTCTGGGGCCCTGGACGGCGCTTCGATAGAGGCATAACCACTGTCCATTTGAAGCAGCTTCCTGTTTCCTCCTTCCCCCTCCCCTCCAGCTCCACCTCCAGTCTCACTGTCACCACCTGATGCCCCTCTGTTCCCCGCCTCCAACCCCTCGGCCTCCCCCTCTCCGTCAGGCTCATCGTCCAGATCCTGGGACAAGCAGCTGTCCAGGCCGGAGCGAGCCCCTGCTCCGCCGAAGGATGAGACGCTGTCCGCATCGCTGCGGATGGACTCTCGATCTGTGCTGCTCTGGTCTGAGGAGGCATACTGCTCCAAAGAGGCTCGCAAGCTCCAAATGTCCCTGTAAAGAGAGGGAGGGGCCTCTGAGCTCTCCTGGCGAACCGTGAAAGAACGACACGAGCCTGAGTCGGTCCTTCGTCTGGCTTGAGCCCCCAGCACCACTTCTTCTCCATCATCTGCCTCTTTCTCACCCCTCACATCCGCTGCGCTGTCGTCTGCTTTTGTGTCTTCGTTTCTCCTCAGCATGTCCTCAAACACTTCCTGCAGGGCGGTCTCTTGTTCCATCTCGAACAGGTCGTCATCTTCTGCAGATTCCAGCTCGTCTCTCGCCGCTTCCGTTCCCTCCGCTGCTTTGAGCACGCTCTCCTGTTCCAGCGCTGTTCCATTCACCATGGCCTCCTCCTCCTGCGTCACAGCGGGCTCCTCTCTCCTGGTGGTGATGTTGCCACCTGCCTCCACCATGGCCTCCAGCTTGAGCCTGCACAGATGGAGCACTCACGGTTAGCATGTGATTCCCTGACTGATTTATGTTGTGGGTTCATGTGCAGAAAAATACCTCCTCAGGAAGATTGAGGATGTGGATGCAGATGCAGGATGGGACAAAGACTCGGCAGAGAGGGACTGGAAGGCACCGGTTTGGATGGGAGTATGAGGGAATGATTCAAAGGCCTCCTCTCGGTAAGGGGAGGAGTCCTCATCGGTGCGGTCGGTGGTTTCACTTGCTGCTCTCTGTCTCTGAAAGGGCCTCCTCTTCGGGGATCCTGGCAGAAATGTACGCTCATGCTCAAATTTCACACATTTAACTTATTCTTTATTTTATACACATTTCCACACAAACCTTTAGCATCCAGACTGGCAGCTCGGTGACTGGTGTCAAACTTCCACCTTCTAAAATAAGGCCCGGCTCCCTCCAGGCTGGCGTGTCGCCGCAGTTTGGAGAAGAAGCTCAACATGGAAGTCTGGCCCAGAGCTTGTGTGGACTCTCCCCCTGGCCCACTTTTGCTCTCAGCCTCCCCTCTGTCCCCGAATGCTTCCATCTGACAGAAGAGATGAAGGAGGGGGAGGATGGAGGGAGGTGATGACGCGTTAAGGAAGGAGACAGATGTGGAGATGAATGGAGGCAGTCAGAGTCAAACCCTCAGGGGACAGCATTTTGTCATTGTGTCCCTCAGCTGCAGTGATGACGGATGTCACGGAGCATCAGTCACTTTGAGCCTGTAGCTGCCGCAGAGGGCTGGGTGAGTTACTGAAGAAATCACTTGTGTAAATGTTTTTCAGGTCAAATTATGCAAATGTTCACTGCTGTGTTATTTCAGTACAACTAAAATTAAGTGTTGCTTCCTGTGTCCACATGAAACATTGCTTCACACAGAAATGTAAGATAAAACACTCAAGAAGTATTTTAAATAGAACACAGACTGTGTGAATCTGTTTTTACATCGAACATGGATAAATCGTCCCACTACCACAGGATGCACACGTGTCCCACTCTCACTTGAAAACTTCTTTCTTCTCAAACGGACTGTCATCTATTTAACCTCGTCTCCATGGCAACGAGGAGCCTGTACCTGAAACGATCTCCCGTATCTGAAGAGAAGAGTGGTCCTGGCTGCATGAAGTCTCTCAGTGTGCCTAACTTTCAGTGAAACTCCCAATAACCACAAAACTCAGACATAATTATCCTTGTTTCGTTCTTTATGTGCACATCGTACCATTTTATGATTTTAATTTGTTTTTAATCAGTGATGTTTAATTATCGTCCTCTCTCCCTCCAGCATCTGAGGTTGAAAAGTGATGGCCTCTGTGTGTTTGATGGGTGACCTCTCACCTCTTAACCTTTATATTTTGCTTTAACAGTTACAATTATGTTACACTTCCTGCAGTGTTTTTGACAAATGTAGATTATTTGTGATATCCAGGTACTGACATTTGAGTAGTTGAGTGGATGACAGGATTAGAAAGTTAGATTTTAAAGTGTAAACTTTTGCTTTCTTCTAAGTTGAATACGTCTTGGTAATTTTCCTTCAGAAAGTGCAGAACTGTTTTTATTTCATTGGTCAGTTGGTCATTGGTCACAATCTTATAGCCGCCAGAACCAAGACGTAGAGCTGTCTCTGTCCTTCATCATAAATACTTGAGCTTTAACTCTTCCTCGCTCTTGGTTCTTTCTCCCAAGTGAACAGAACCGAAGAAGACAGAAGGAAACTCATCAGAATCCACAGAAGAACAGAACCTTCAGAGTGATTCTTCAGACCAGGCTGTTCCAGACAGAGACTGTCTCTGTAGTCCACGGCTGATCAGACAACACTGGCTGCAGGTCTCCTCCTGGTCCAAACACCAGACACAGGCAGCAGCTGCACATTCTTCAGCGTAACTTTATGGGATTTACCTTTTAAAGTGAATGAACTTTGTTTTATCAAACAGATCTAACTGCTTACTTAGTTTGAGAAATAATTCAGATGAACTTTGTTGCTTTTGAACCCTGTTTCATGCTAAGACGGGGCAAACTGTCTCCAACCTGATCTGTGAGAACACGCTGCATGTTTCCCTCTACCTGAGAGAATCTCCTCCAACCATCTCTGGATGATTTGAACTCCACGGACATGGATGACAGACCACCAACATGAGCCCTGAGGTACCAGGATCCAACCACCTGTCCCTGCAAGTGCAATGTCCTCCTGGAGCTGGTCTCTCATGCGTCCACAGGACTCCAGCCTGTTGACGTAGAACGTCCACCCGGGTGAACATCTGCACACGTCAGCAGGAAGGACCTCCTGATGGTCGGGCCTCGAGATCCTTGACTACACTATGGTTGGTGTCCAAATTATTTAGCATTTATTCTGGATTATGAACCTGTTATTCAACTGTACTTTTACATTTCTTTAGTATTTTGAGTAAATCTGTTAATCCTGATTCTCTTTGAGTTAGTGAGCTTAAAGGTGACACCCCTCCCCCCCCACACCTACCCCCCATCCACGGTGATCTGAAATATAAACCTTGATTTTAGACCTGACAGTAATTCATGACACCCTTCGTACCATAAGTTACTGAAACCATAATCTTCATAATTCATTCTTTGCTTTATCAGTTTGTAAATAGTCGCTTTTGTAATAAAATCACATAAATACTGCGTCTTAATTCTCGTGTGAGTTTCATGGGGTCAAACTGTGCCAGAGTCCAATGCATAAATCTGAGCTAAGGCTAAATAAACTGGAGCTAGGGGTAATTTAACAATGTAGAGCACTGCATATTAATGTTTTTATTTAAGCATTGAAGGTGTTCACTACACTGTTAGATTACATTTTCTGCCTTTTTTATATACAGTATATATAAATATTGGCTTCAATGTTTTAAAAAATAATTATGTTCTCTTCTATTATTGTTAAAAAAAAACATGCATTTTTAATGGGTTTTTTTTTTTTTTTTTTTTTTTTTTTTTTTTGGAAATGTGTTCGCTGTTTTTTTTTTTGTTTGTTTGTTTTCTGAATAATGATTCATTTGATTTGTATGTGTTTTCTGTAAATTGTTCACTGTTGTGATTTTTTTCTACGTTTTGTGATTTTTTTTTGTTTGTTTGTTTGTTTATTGGCTTGTTCTGTGTGTAATCCTGAGTGTTTGATTTTTCTCTTTGTGGGTCTTTGTTTTGCACCTTGAGACCACAGCAGGAAGTCAAGTTTGACATTTATTTCCAAAGCAAAGAGGTTTTCGTTGAAACCTGTTCTGATAAACACTTCAATAGAAGTGACGACTGAGAACAAAACTAAAAACATCTGTAAAAGGTTTCTTGTTCCATCCTGAGGTGACGATGTCAGGGTGAATCTCTTTTTATCTTTGATTCTCTGAATGACAACATTTAGCAGCTTGAATGTTTCCTATTAATTTAAGGTCCAGTGAATAAGAACACTTCACATTTTAAAGAATCCATTCAGAAAATACTGTATACCAAAGCACTGACTTTGTCCTTGGTTATTAATGCTGAAATCAACTCACTGTCTGAGACCGTGTGGTCTGTGGTGAAGGTCCTCGACATCCCTGGTCCAGGACAGTGGAGTGGTGGGGGTCTCCTGGCAGCCCCCCACTCAGACTCTGTCCAGTCCAGTCGGAGATTCTTCTCTCAGCGGGCTGGAAAGATGAATGAGAACGTTTTAGTCGTGCTAACACGACCACAGATTGCTCAGCTGGTTCACTTACCTGGTAGATGCTGAGCGGCAGTCTGGGAGCTGCAGTCTCGCTGATGTTCATGCTGCTGCTCTCCGTGGAGTCACACTCCATGATGGTGAGTATCTTCAGGTCGCATGGAGCAGGAGGCAGGTGAAGGTGAGTCAGCCGGGCCTTCTTCAGGTGGTGAAAATCTCCCTCTGTCAGGGTGTACCTGAGGAGGACGCTTCATCTTTCAGCTCAACAAACTTCGCCATGGAAAAAGGAACCTCGGCTCGCGTGAACCAACCTGCGTCCTTTTTCCTGAGCCGTTTTGTCCTGTTCGTACAGCGCGGACTCGTTGAAGGAGACTCTGCGGCCGATCGAGCCGGTGAAAACAAATCGCTCCGGCTCTCCATCGTGACAGCTTGAAGCTGAGAGGGCGTCTGATTCATCCAGACGAATTGTGATTTCTGAGCATCAAAGACAAAAAAGGACAAACCAGCGGAGGGGAATGAGTCTGTGACGACCCTGAAACAGAAGGTGTGTGATGTTTTTTTTCTTTTAAGGCCGAAGTCTGACCTTGTGTGGGCTGAGAGTCCTCAGCACATGTGGTGTTTGTCTTCTCGGGATCATCGCTCGCTCTGAAAGAAGGAAACTACTTTTACTGTTTTTTTTTTTTTGCAAAAGCAAACGTACAGGTTCCTGTTTTATTGTCCCGCACAGCTTCATCCGTGCGCAGTAATCGCATGGCATGTGATCCCTGGAGCTGGACCCACCTGGAGTAGCGTCGCCCACCCAGGCAGCAGCGGTGGCAGAAGAGGAGCAGCAGGGAAAGCAGGACCAGCGTCCCTCCAGCAAAAACACTCAGCAGCACCAACAGCTGCACATAGTTCTCCGTCTGGCCGGCTGACACGGGCACGTCCTGGTGCTGCCATGGACAGAGGTCAAAGGTCATGACTTTTGTGAGTACTGCAGACTGATGAACCTGCACTTTTCTACACTTCAAAGGCTTTTTACTGTACAGTAGTTCCTCGCTACTTCAAAGTTTGACTTTCGCGGACTCGCTCCTTTGTGGTTTTTCAAAGTAAGATTGAACACGAGAAAAAAAATGTACAGGACACATGATTGTCAACTTTAATATTACTCATGCGACTAGGACAGTACATATAGTAACAAGTTAACAAAAATGAAATACTCTGGACAAGTGCTGCCATTTTGTAGTTTTCTCTCAATAAGCCTACACTGTATTCGCCACTCATAAGGACTACATTTCCCAGAAGCCCCATTGCCTTCTGCTGAAATTAGAGGGAATGTTTTGATCTGATCTGAAAAAGTTTGGACCTTTACAGTGACTTCGGTGCCCAATGGATGCAGAGAGCTGCACAGAGCCCATCGGGAACCAGACCAGAACCAGAGCAGAACCAGATCCCCAGACCCACTGGTGAATGTGAGAGCTGGTACCACAAGGACTTTATAGCAGGGACGTGCCGCCATAGGTCCGGCGCTCCCTCCGGAGCCCATCGGGACTTTTTTCATCTTTATCGGACTGCTCAATTGGACCACCAGTCCCACGCCAGGCACCTGAATGTCCGGGCCCACCCCCCAAAAAAAGCTTCCGTGCTCAAAAGCAGCACAGAACCAGAGCAGAACTGGACCCACAGACCCATCTGCGAATCTTAGAGCTGGTAGACAGCCCACGAGGACTTCAGAGCAGGGGGCGCACCGCCATTTGTTTGGCGCTCTCTCTGGAGCCCACCGCCACTACCCCGAGCCAGAGAGCCGACCAGAACTGGCAGGGTTGGTCCAATGAAATGGAACCAAGCGGAGTAGAACCGAGCTGCTGCTGTTCTGCAGAGCTCGTGAGTAAAATTTAGTAGCTACATATAAGTATGTTGTTAAAATGACAGGTTTAAGAGTTTAGAACATTGCAAGAGCATGGGAAAGATTTCTAAAGCCTTAAACTATATATAAATACTCAAATAAATACAGTATAACGTTGCTACATCGTGGATTTTCACTTATTGCAGGGGTGGGGGGGTATCCGGGATGTAACCCTCGCAGTTGTGTAAGTGTTTGTTTCTGATCAAATGCATTTGTTCATGGAAACCTGGAGACTCATTCACCCTCTTCCCGTAAGAGGTTGATTGAGTCGCCATCAGGGCGGGGGTCCTAAATTACACCGTTATCCTTCTACCAGCTGTGCGTGGGTCAGGGGACGCATCCCTGTACTCCTTTTTCTTCTTCTTGTTGTGTAATTTGTTACAAGAAAGACCCAAACTGCTCCAGTCCACCGCCACGTTGTAAAACCACAGCGTTCGTGGTCAAATGTAACCACAATAAGAGAGAAGTAAAATATAACTACAGCATTATTGCTGACACTTGCTCCTCTCTGAACTCTATTACGGTTTGAGTTGCGGAGCGTCAATTTAATTTCCACTGCTTGTGTTCACACGTCTCTGCCTGAGCCACAAACTCTACCTCCTCACAGAGAGGCGTCCATCTCTGCTGCCATGTTGTGTCGCTCTGAACACGGCGGCAGCTGTTCGCTCTGCTGGGACGGTAACTGAATCAGGTTTTTAAAAAACGTTTTCAATGAACTCCGCTGAAGTGAAGGATGTCTTCATGGCATTACGCTGTCAGCTAAGATTTAATGAGTGGAATTAACACTGACAGACTCTAAGTCCCTGCCTCCTCACTGCAGTGCTCATCCAAGACTCTTCTGTATACGCTCGCACAGACTGCACGGCTGCTCTTTTCTGATTAATGCACTCAGTCTTGGCTGAACCGGGCCAGGGATGCTAATCGAAACGTCAGCAAGACCCTTAATTCAGTTTCCCAGCTCTGCTCAAAGAGAGGGAAATGAGGCCTCCGCAGGCTAAAAATGGAACTCGGAGGAGGAGGAGGAGGATGACGACGCACATGAGCAATCCCCACTGAAGACTTTTCTGGCTCTTCTCCCAAAGTCAGCTTCAGAAAAGGGCTGAAAATAATTTGTCTCTCCACAACATCACACTAAATCTTCTTCTGTCCAACGTAAAAGAAGGAAAAGAAATGACAAAACTGTGTATTTATGCATTTATCAACGCAACGTTACAAGCCTCAATCCGTGCATGCATCTGGACGGATGAGGCAGTGCTGCTGTTAGTTCCTGCTAACACAACCAGACAACCCTGAAGATGAGTCTGTTCATGCCAGTTAAACACATTTCGTTGTGTTTTTTTGTTTGTTTGTTTGTTTGTTTGTTTTTCTCAGACTGAGAGGTGCTTCAGGCCTGAACATGTTCTAAAGTGAAAGATATACAGAATATAATTCATGCTAATAGATGCATGCGGTTCATTCAGCTGACGCCTTTGGAGGCACAAAGTTAATGATGATTTGGAAGCTGTTTGTCAGAAAATTCTTTAATTTAATCTGTAATGTCTTGTGAAAAAAAAATCAAACAAATGGATAATTATTTCTTTAATATACTGTACCAATTGCCATGTTGCATATAGTCTGTTCCAAAAAATGAGTAAGAAACAAAAACCTGAACTACAAAATTTGACGGTTTGTTTACCAACAGAAGTGAGTGACAACAGTGATGATGAGAAGTCCAACAAGTTTGATTACATTGAAACCTATGTATTTTCAGGTTTAGTGAGTAAAATGTCCAGATTAAAGTGGTTTGATTACACTGAGTGCCTACCTGCATTTCAGAACGAATACAGTGAGGACTGGAGTGAGCTCTTTCATCTGATTTAGTTCAGATTAACCTGTGTTATGTTTAGTTTTGTGGTTTTAAATGCGTACCTTTAAAACATGCAGGTGTACAAAAATAAAATCAAACAAGAATAACACAATATAACATTATTCCCAGAGACTTTTACAAACATCTTCAGCTAAGGCATCATGTCAAGGCAAAAATGGACTCAATACAGTTCTCAGGGGACTGTTATTTACTAGAAAAAAAAACAATTCTTGATTGTCATAAACATGGAGGATTTGTGTCAAGATTCTATGGTGAACTACAGAAAGATAGACTGGAAAATTTAAGATTAACATGGAACACAGCGCTTAAGATCACAATCGACTCTGAAGCATGGGAAGACATTTTGATGCTGCCTTCTAGAATATCAATAAGTAACCAATATAAGGAAATGTAATATAATATGTTTACATAATGTATACCTCCCTATGTATATAGCAAATACACACAAGGAATTTCTTCAAACTATACCAAATGTAAATCAGCCAAAGGGACTAGATTTCATTGTTTATGGGAGTGTAAAATTATAGAGGCATTTTAGAGAAATTAGCTCCGCTATAGAGCAGACACTACTCCCTTGTCCAGTGCTGTGTCTCCTAGCTTATACCCAGGTACTGCATACTCACAAAGAGACTGCACTATTGATACTGATGCTGGCTAGAAAGTCCATAATGCTTAAATGGGTTGGTTGTGATGTCCCTTCAGGTCAATTGTGGAAAAATATAATTTCTGAGGTTATTGTATTAGAAAGACTGAGATATTGTCTGAATGGAAAATCCCAGGCTTTTAAAAAATGAGAAAGCATTCTGGATTGTCTCAAAATTAAATGGTCAGTAATGTGAACCAAAATTATGTACACATTTTAAGTATATTTGTGAATAGTTTACTTGTTTTTGAACAAGTAATGGCTGCAATTTATATACATGCATTCTTATTTGATTTCTCTGGATCTGTGCTGTATGAGATATGTTTATTGCTGTTGTTCTTTTATTTAATTTCCCTCCACTCACACTGTTTTCTGGATAAAGAATTAAAATGTTTAATAAGCATAATATTAAAGAAATACAAACAAGAGTTTGATCAGTTCTCGTCTGTATGCAAACTTCAGGGATCTTTCTGCAGGCGTTTAGAGCGACACTCCAAAGCTCTTCTTTAGATGTTGGCTGTTTTTTGCTCTGTTCTGTCAAAATCATCTCACACTGCTAAAATAACTGAGATGGTTGATCTGCGAATAACAAGCGGTCTGCCACGGGCTTTGCTATCTGAGTTTAACAGCATTTTAATTTTAATTAAATTGTTAGTCTTGTTAAAAATTAAGTTATTGTCAATAAGATACTTTTTCCTGCTTGCTCTCGACAAGAACGGACTCCCCCCCCCCCCACCCACCCCGTTCCTGCCTTCCTCCGACTTTGCTCTTTATCTTGTGATTCCTATCAGAGCCTCTCGCCACGTATCGTAAATTATGGATCTGGTCAGCTGGTCTCTCAATGCAAATGATAAAATGTTCTCGATGAGTAGACAGGGTGAAGGAGAGTCTGCATGTCTGAAGGAACACTCGCAGCTGGATACACAGTGGATTCCTGGGACCAGTGGAAGATGGTGTGTCTGTCCATATTGTCTGTTGAGGATGTTGAAGACGTGTACATAACTGGATTTATGATAACCAGATTTCTGCTTTTTGGTGTTGGCAGTTATCTGGCATATCGAAAAATAGGAAGACGAGGCAGCTGTTCTGGCAATTGTGAGGCTGCCTGCCTTGTATGAAGGAATGTATCGAGCTGTGAGCTCCCAGACTCAGATGCTGTATGTGTGGATCCATAAGCTGGATGCAATTTCTGAGAATCGCAGGCCACTTGCAGCTCCTGGGACTCACTGGCGGGAAGGAATTGACCATAGAGAAGGCTACACGCTCAATCCGACGGTACGACCACAAAATTTGGCTGTTTGGAATCGCTATTTAGACATACCAGCAGAGCTATGGAGGCAGACAGGGAAATTCAAGCAAAGGCTGTTTGACCCAAAATAATTGTGTTATATGAATTTGGCTTCCCCACGCGACCTCGTATTGGCCAAATATCTCAAACTTCTCCTGGTTGTTTATGTGAACGAGAAACTCTGCTCCCCCCCCCACCCCCACCCCCCATCGCTCCCCTCCCAAG